>SJYQ01002371.1:347058-379377 GCA_006410935.1 Redunca redunca | reverse complement strand
ATATATTTGTAAATATGCTATATATGCTTAGAAAATGGAGGTTTTTAAATTAAACTTAATCACACACCATTATTAACATCAAAGACATGGCAATTTTAAAAAGAGAAATAGAAACTATGAGATAAATGTAGTTAGTTCTATTTGTCTAAAATAGATCCTTCCCAAAGAGAAGGATAATATAAATTTAGAAAATTATTTAAAGTATTGGCTCTGTAAAGAGATGTTTTGTTATATATTTGGCATAAATATAGCATAAATTAATATTCTGAAACTATCTTTGTATATCTATATATTATTGATTCCCTTCCATGGGTTAGCTTTATTTAAAGTTGAAACTATGTTTTCTTGAGATGATTCAATGTTTGTTTATTTTATCAAATGATATACTATAGAAAAAAACAGCCTTTGGAATTTTTGTCAAAGAAGATTTCATTTTTGAAAAAAAAAAAAGTGACTAAGGACTGCCCTATCATTTCAAAACCAACAGGAATCTTCCTTATGTGAAAAATTGTGCCTGGTGTAGTCAATTATTTAACTGATGAACCAGAACTATGAGTACTATATATAAAGTAAAAGAGCTAGTATTTACTTATGATTCATTGTATTTAAAATAGCTCCTTCTACCTACTCCATTGTGTCTTTCCTAGCATAGTTCCATATTACAGCAGAATATTTTTTTGAGAACATTGCAGTATATGTCTAGTATATTATTCTGTTTTGCAAAACAAGGTGAGGTAAATATTTACTCAGATTTGAGATACACTGATACAAAATACATTTTACAGAGACTTGATATAACATGAAGTGTGTGTGTATGTGGGGGTGTGTGTGGATGTGTGTTGGGCGGGGGACTTGCCAGATGGCGCTAGTGGTAAAGAACCTGCCTGCCAGTGCAGGAGATACAAGGGACCTGAGTTTGATCCCTGTGTCAGGAAGATCCCCTGGTGGAATTCATGGCAACCCACTCCAGTATTCTTACCTGGAGAATCCCATGGACAGGGGAGCCTGGCAGGCTGTAGTCCATGGGGTTGCAAAGTGTCAGACATGACTGAAACTGAAGTGACTTAGCATGCAGGCATATATATACATTAACTACCTAATGCTTCCTGTGTCTCTGGGATAGTACAACCACATTAAAAGTCTCTTCATACCTGACTGTCAGTTCAGTTCAGTTCAGTCGCTCAGTCGTGTCTAACTCATCGTGAACCCATGAACCGCAGCACATCTGGCCTCCCTGTCCATCACCAACTCCCAGAGCTTACTCAAACTCATGTCCATTGAGTCAGTCAGTGATGCCATCCAACCATCTCATCCTCTGTCATCCCCTTCTCCTCCTGCCCTCGATCTTTCCTAGCATCAGGGTCTTTTCAAATGAGTTAGCTCCTCCCATCAGGTGGCCAAAGTATTGGAATTTCAGCTTCAACATCAGTCCTTCCAGTGAACACCTAGGACTGATCACCTTTAGGATGGACTGGTTGGATCTCCTTCCTGTCCAAGGGACTCTCAAGAGTCTTCTCCAACACCACAGTTCAAAAGCATCAATTCTTCAGTGTTCAGCTTTCTTTATAGTCCAACTCTCACATCCATTCATGACTAATGGCAAAACCATAGCCTTGACTAGATGGACCTTTGTTGGCAAAGTAATGTCTCTGCTTTTTAATATGCTGTCTAGGTTGGTCATAACTTTCCTTCCAAGGAGTAAGCGTCTTTTAATTTCGTGGCTGCAATCACCATCTGCAGTGATTTTGGAGCCCCCCAAAATAAAGTCAGCCACTGTTTCCACTGTTTCCCCATCTATTTGCCATTGACTACTTCTCATCAAACCTCAGAACAACAGCCCAAGGTATCGTTAGGGCTCATGAAATCAGTTGCAAAACCAACACTACCACTTTCAGGTATGTGTGTTTCCTCTACAGCTTTCAAATTTTCTAGCTTTTGCCTTGTATGCAAATAGCTGTTATTGCTCAGTGGCTAAGTCATGTCTGACTCTTTGTGACCCCATCAGTTCAGTTCAGTTCAGTCACTCAGTCTGCAGCAAACCATGCTCCTTCACCGTCTCCCAGAGTTTGCTCAAACTCATGTATGTGCATGTTCAGTCATGTCTGAATTGTTTTGTAACCCCCCAGACTGTAGCCCACCAGGCTCCTCTGTCCATGGGATTTCCCAGGCAAAGATACTGGAATAGGTTGCCATTTTCTCCTCCAGGGGATGCTATTTGACAAATTGTAGGCACTCAATAAATGCCAGTGTTTTATTAATACAAAATTCCTTCAGTTATCAATAAGTCTCACTTCCTAATCTCTTTATTACTTACACAATCTTTTATCAGAACTTTATACTTTCATTCACCCCTTTCCGTTGGCACAGATGATTCATCAGTCTTATAAGTTCCTACTTATAAGAATATGCAAAAGTAATCCTACCCAGCATTTCCTGAAGCATAAAACAGGACAAGATTTCGTCCTTCGAGTGGATTATCCCTTTTTTAGGCAGTGGAGAGTCTCGTCCATGTGGTAACAGGAAGGAGAAAAGTAACACAAATAACATGCTACCTCACATCTCACATCCCTTGTTCAGAACTGGGTTACAAGGCCATGCTCCACCACAAAAGATCTTGGAAAGTGTAGTTCAGGTTGTGACCAGTCCTCTGCTGCAGAGTGAAGTCATCCTTGACATGCCCTCCACAGACTCCAGTTTACAACCCCTGCTTCTCCAGTATCCCCTAAGTACTAGGCATTCTGAGGAGAAAATACAGATATAGATGAGCTTTTAGAACAGTTAAAATAGCAAATATTTTTCATTGTACTTATCATTTTAATAATCAATAATCAAATAATCAAAAGAAATCAATCCTAAAGGAAATCAACCCTGAATATTCATTGGAAGGACTACTGCTGAAGCTGAAGCTCCAATACTGTGGCTACCTGATGCAAAGAGCCAACTCATTGGAAAATACCCTAAAAACTGGGAAAGACTGAGGACAGGAAGAAAAGGGGGTGACAGAAGATGAGATGGTTGAATGGTATCACTGACTCAACGGACGTGAGTTTGAGCAAAGTCCAAGAGACAGTGAGGAAAAGGGAAGCCTGGTTTGCTGCAGTCTGTGGGGTTGCAAAGAGCCAGCCACGACTTAGTGACTGAACAAGCCAATTGTTTTAATATATTAGTAGTTCTTTTCAGCAACTCAGTTTTCTGATTAACAGAATTCCAGGCAATTCTGTATTCTTGAAAATCAAATAAGAAAATTGTACAGAACACTAAGGATTTTTAAAATCCAGAGTCTCCAGCCCGGGGTGCTGGATTAGATTCATTCTCAAGACACTGACAGCACATCCAGAAGCTATAAAAGATAGTGTGCATTAAAAAAAAAGAAGAGCTACCATATATCAAATCAATAAATTCTCCTCTACTAATTGAAGTCAGCAAATTCTTACCAATTTATAGCTGGAATTCTTCAGGGTTTTCATTGGCTTTTGCAATTATTTCTCAATCTTGGGTATGTAAATTCTTTCTGGCATAGATTCTGCAATCATCAAGGTTTTCACTGACTATGGGGTTACATATAGGAGGTCATTCTAATGATATTAGTAACTTAAAAAGCAATTTAAAATGTAATTTCTGTCTTCAAAGAGCAGATCATTTGCATGGAGAGATAACATATAACAAAGTAGTAAAAACACAGTAAGACAGTATGAGAGAAAATTTAAGTCAGTGGTATTGGTCAGTGATCTGCAAGCTTTCTGATCAAGTACACAGTATACTATTAATACACTGAACCGTGCCTTTCAATATATCAGTTTGGATTTACATAGCATATCCATAGAGTCTTGGACTAATGATGTTTGTTTTAACAATAAATTTAAAATGATGAAAAAGACTTCTAAATGTCTTATTCTCTTTTCCAATGAATCATCTTTTTCACTCCCTGAGAAGTACAAAGCCCAGAGCTTGAGGATCACAGTGTCATAGAGGTTTCTAATTCTCTTTATTATTTTGTGACCTCATAAGATGGATCTAAATTTTAGACGTTGTTGTTTAGTCATTTAGTTGTGTCCAATTCTTTGTGGCCCATGGACTGTAGCACACCAGGTTTCCCTGTCCATCACCAACTCCTGGAGCCTGCTCGAACTTATGTGCATTGAGTCAGTGATGCCATCTAACCAACTCATCCTCTATCACCCCTTTCTAGGTATCAGTGTCCTTATATTTGAAATAGGGGCATTAACAGTATCTCCTATATTGGATCTTTGAAAAATTTTGGGAAAGGGCTCATGTACATATAATAATTATGCAAAACAAGGTTTTATTGTTGTTAAGACTAGGAAGATAAATTGGGGTGTGACTTGAACAGCCTAAAAGTCAATATACAGGGATTTGTAGATTGTACCTCAAACTTTCAAGGTAGCATCAAATATATTGAGATTTAGGCACAATAAATAATTGTTGTAGGTATGAAAGCCCGTTGTTTGACTAGTAAGAGTTTGTCTGCATTTGCAGTAGTGGGACCACACAAAAGTCAGCACAAGTGAAGAGATAATTAAATAATTTGATATCTAGAAAATTGTCAAATGAAAAATGATCATGACAGTTTACTGTTTTGTATTGTCGGATGAATGGTCTATGTTTTGATTGTTTAGTTGCTATGTCATGTCTGACTCTTTGTGACACCATGGACTGTAGCCCGTCAGCCTCCTCTGTCCATGGGATTTCCCAGATAAGTATACTACCGTGGGTTGCCATTTCCTTCTCCAGGGAATTTTCCCAACCCAGGGACTGAACCCATATCTCCTGCATTAACAAATGCACATATATATATATATATGTATGCACTCACACACATACTTTTAAATAAACTTTTATGTTTAAAAGGAAATATTGAAAATTGTCTTTCATGAAATATGTGAGGTAAAAAGAAATTCTTCCTGTTGTATTCTTTCTTTGTCTCACATCTAAAACACAATTGCTCTGAGTGTGAGAAGAATACTAGTTTGAGTCTGGGCATGTTTATGCATGTGCCTGAGAGAGAGAGAGAGAGAATTGTTGAAAACTCTCAATAATATATGCTTAAGTCATTACTTTTGTTTTTTTTTCCCAAAAGTTGTGTTAGTGGGCTAGTCACTCAGTCATTTCTGACTCTTTGCAATCCTGTGGACTGTCGCCCAACAGGCTCCTCTGTCCATGGAATTCTCCAGCAAGAATACTGGAATGGGTATCCATTCCCTTCTCAAGGGGATCTTCCTGACCCAGGGATCAAATCCAGGTCTCCTGTATTGCAAGCAGATTCTTTACTGTCTGAGCCACCAGGGTTTGGATTGAGGATCTCCCAAGTGTTATCCTGCTTCAATTAAGAAAGAATTTAAGTTCCTAAAAGAAAGCTGAGTGCCAAAGATTTGAAGCTTTCAAACTGTGGTGCTGGAGAAGATTCTTGAGAGCCCCTTGGACAGCAAGGAGATTAAACAGTCGATCCTAAAGGAAATCAGTCTTGAATATCATTGGAAAGACTGATGTTGAAGCTGAAGTTCCAATATTTTGGCCACCTGATGCAAAGAACTGACTCATTAGAAAAGACCCTGATGCTGGGAAAGATTGAAGGCAAAAGGAAAAGGGGACAGCAGAAGATGAGATGGTTGGATGGCATCATCAGCTTGATGCGCATGAGTTTGAGCAAGCTCCAGGAGTTGGTGATGGACAGGGAAGCTTGGCAGTCCATGGGGCTGCAAAGAGTTGGATATGACTGAGCAACTGAACTTAAGTTCCTAATACATTTATCTTGAGCCCTGCAGAAGTTTCAAGAAAGGATATTTCATTAAACACTGCAAGTGGAGATAAATTTCATAGTTTCATCCTTTTGTAATTAAAACAAATCCCATATATCATTGAAGTCTGTGGATTCAATATTGCTTTTAATTGGATAATCTGAAAATATTTGACAAGTCAGAGTAGATATGGGGCTTTGTTTAATTGGTTCAAGTCTAGGTTACACTGAAAAATCCTTTCCATTTAGAAAAAGACAAAAAATGTAGATGATTTCTCCTTTTTCTTCCTTTAGTTTTATATATAAGCCATGTATTTAATATGTTTCTCTGTTCAATTAAAAAAAAAAAACTTTCCTGGGCACTAGACTGCTCAGATATGCAAAAGTACAAACTTTCCTTTATAGATTCCCCTGGCAGTCCCATGGTTAGGACTGTTTTTCAATACAGAGGATATGCATTTGGTTCCTGGTAAAGGAATTATGATTCCCAATGGTGTTGCCAAAAACAAAAGACAATCTTAGTGATCTCCAATTCTACATACTTGTATCTGAATATTTGTTTTTCTTCTCACCTGGAAAGTGGTCTGAAAGTCAGAAAGCTATTTAAAATGTGTTTGTTCCAAAATGTGATGTTTCTAGAATCTTTCTATCAGGTTTTAGAGTAATACTCCCATCTATCTAGTTTATTTTGTTTGTTTTTATATACATGTGTATACTTATGCATGGTTTTTTATATAGAGACAATATAAGGTAAATGATTGAGAAATGATTAAAATCATTTTCATCATATGTTAGTCATTTTCACTCAAAATATTTGCTAAAACACCAATTATGAAAAGATATAGGGACAAACTACAGTTTTTAATATACTAGACCAGTGGTCCTCAACACCTGGGCTGTGGACCGGTACTGGTCCATATCCCGTTAGCAACAGGTTTACACAGCAGGAGGTGCTGCTTCTGCTAAGTCACTTCAGTCGTGTCCAACTCTGTGTGACCCCATAGACGGCAGCCCACCAGGCTCTCCCATCCCTGGGATTCTCCAGGCAAGGACACTGGAATGGGTTGCCATTTCCTTCCCTAATGCATGAAAGAGAAAACTGAAAGTGAAGCCACTCAGTCGTGTCCGACCCTCAGCAACCCCATGGACTGCAGCCTTCCAGGGTGCTCCGTCCATAGGATTTTCCAGGTAAGGGTACTGGAGTGGGGTGCCATTGCCTTCTCCACAGCAGGAGGTGAGTGGCCAGCAAAGAAGCTAAGCTTCGTCTGTATTTACAGCCACTCCCCATTGCTGGCATTTTTGCCTGTACATCCCTTCTCTCCCCCCAATCCATGGAAAAGGTGTCTTCTGTGAAACTGGTCCCTGGTGCCAAAAAATTTAGGGATCGCTGTACTAGAAAAATAAACCCCAAAGCAATTAAATATAAATAATCAGGTCTTGAAAAAACAGCCTACTTTATTCCAACTTTCCCCATTAGTCAAGGAATTGCCTTTAGTTTCTGTCTAGAATTGTCTAACTTCCCCTTTACTTAGTGCACATGGAATTTAATGGATGTTTTAGCAAAAGGTAAAAAAGCATATGGCTTCCCAGTGGCTCAGTGGTAAAGAAACTGCATGCCAGTTCAGGAGACCTGGGTTTAGTTCCTGGGTCTGGAAGATCCCCTGGAGGAGGAAATGGCAATCCATTTCAGTATTCTTGCCTGGAGAATCTGGACAGAGTCTGGTGGGCTACAGTCCATGCAGTTGCAAAAGAGTAAGTCACAACTTAGCAACTAAACAACAAAAAATTAGCTCATATATGTTATTACTGAATGTTAATATATTTTATTATTGATACATATCAGGAATAATTACCTCTTACACAACCTAGAGAGTTGGTGACAAGTATATTTTCTTCTTTGTAACTATGTAAAAAGAAGATTCTGATTCTGGGGAAAGAAAAGCATTTTAGTATTTTTAAATTCTATTTTGAACCTATATACTATGCTTTAGAATCTAAATAAATTTAGGGGAAATTTTATTTAAGGATGCTATCAGTAACATGCCCTATCAATTTAGTCTTACAGAGGTATGTATAGTTGAAATTATTTCTTCTCCTCTCCTTGGTCAACACAAAAAGTGACTGAAGGTTCATTTACAGAGATTTTTGCCTGAGCAAATATGGATTGTAGCCCACCAGGCTCCACTGTCCATGGAATTCTCCAAGCAAGAATACTCGAGTAGGTTGCCATTTCCTCCTCCAGGGGATCTTCCAGACCCAGGGATTGAACTTCCTCTCCTCGGTCAACACAAAGAGTGACAAAAGGTTCATTTATGGAGGTTTTTGCCTGAGCTGTACCATAACCTATATTAAGGGAAGAAATCAGAAGAATTTAATGGATCTAAATGGAGAGGGTATACAGTTTGCAAGAAATATGATTTCCATGGTGGGGAGAAATTTGCAGAGTTGAAAAACAAACACAAAAAATTGCACTACAGGCAAACAGATGAAGGGTAGGTCAGAAAGCATAAAGGGTTTATTGTGGTTTCAGATATTTGAGCTCTTTCTCTGATTCTCAACCCTACACCCCACCCCAGCTGAATGGGAATCTACTTCTCCTTTGGGTTGGTTATAACTTTGCCCCATCGCAACAGCAGAGGCAGAAGCAAGTTAGGAAAGAATCTGGGCTCTGAAATCATGATGCCTTAAAATAGGAAACCAGTGACTATGCGAAGACTGAATTGTTTTCCAAGCAGTAAACCAGCTGCATTTTGTGTGGAGGAGTGGTGGCTGAAAGCGCTGACAAGTGGGAGAAAGCCAGCTTACAGTGATTCGGGGCTGTTGCCGTGAGCATGCAAGCTGCTGCAGAGTCCTGATAAAAATGATTACATAGTTCCCAATATTATGCTGATGAAATAGGCTCTAAAAGCATTTGGAAATATCTGCTGTAGCAGCACAAACCATTCTGCAACCTCCCAAATGCCCTGAATTGTGATTGGCTGACAAAGTTATGACTTTTCCAGTTCAGCTCTCTTCATATTTGATTTGTAAAATGAAGCATAATGGTTTGCTATACAGATTATTGTGAATTACGTAGACCCACAGGAATACTCAAGTGAGTCTGATTGCCTTTATTATACTTGATATTTTCAGTGTTGTTTTAGTATTACCCCTTTTGCATCCATTTGGTTTGTGTTTCATTTTACTGAAGCTCATTGGTCTAATGTTTCCTTAAATTCCTTTTTTTTTTTTTTTAACAAGTATATCAGAGTCACATTTGTTGTTCAACTGTATTAATTAACTTATACTAAATTTCTGTATTTTAAAGTATCTGCTATCTTTTTTCTTATTTAATTTCCACTTTGTCTCCAATTATTTATCATGAGGAAACTTTAGAGATTAGTTCTTTCTCTACTAAATGAATGATAAATACTATCAACACAAATTATAAGGAGAACATAATAGAGAGAACAGAAAATTTAAGTGTCACTGAGAACTAATTGGATTTGTTCTGTGCTAAACCACTTCAGTCATGTCTGACTCTTTGTGACCCTTTGAACTGTAGCCCACCAGGCTCCTCTCTCCATGGGGTTTCCCAAGCAAGAATACTTGCTATTTCCTCTTTCAGGGGGATCTTCCAGACCCAGGTATGGAACCTGTATCTGTGTCTCCTGCCTTGCAGGCAGATTCTTTACCCACTGAGCCACCCAGAAAGGCTGATATGTTCTAGGAATTGAAAAAGGTTAGTGTGACTATAACTTCTTGGGCAGGTGAGGAAGGGCATATCATGAGTTTTGAAAGTCACATTGGAGCTAGACTCTCTAGGATCACGTAGGCTGTTGTATTTGAGTTTTACACTTGTTTTCTGCTTATGTCCTACAACAATTTTAAGTGTTTACCTTTTAATAGAAAGAAGTATTTGAAATACTTAACCTTTTATTGATTGGGTGGAAAAGCAGAATTGCAAACAAATGCATTTAACTTTAGACTGCAAATCTCTTANCTCTTAAAAAAATTCGGTAAACACCTCTGTGTGTATAGAATCACAGAATTTCAACAGACTTGTCCAAAAAAAAAAAAATAGAGCTTAAATCAGTCAGGGCAGAGATAGAATGATACCTCATCATGAAGAGGAAAAAATACTGTCACCTAACCCAGAATCATTACATGTAGTTAATATAATTACAACCCCAGGATTAAACCCTCTCTTTTGTAGACTTGTTCAGATGTGAGATTGTCAAGGGTATAAGCTTGGAACTGAGCAATATGATACACTTCTCTCTTCTCATGGACCCAGGAAGGGTGTATCATAACTTCCAGGAAAATCTGAGAATTTTGATAACTCTATCACTTCGTAAGATCTAGCTCTGATCTTTTAAAATTAAGATTGTTGCTTCCCCATCATGAGAACCAAATTCCTTGTTCTTTCTGGAAGTGTGTTTTCACCCATTTTGTAAAAAACGATTCCAGTTTGTAAAGCCATTTTGTTTCTTTTTTGATTCCTGAGAAACATTGCATTTCTTTATTATGACATGATGGTCTTTTACATTGAATTTTCTGAAAATGTACTTAGTATATTAAATAAGTTACATGTTCAGCAAGACTTATTAATATTACTTCAGTATTGGGTTGGTCCAAAAATTTCATTCAGGTAAGATGTTATGCTGCTGCTGTTAAGTCGCTTCAGTCGTGTCCAACTCTGTGCGACCCCATAGACGGCAGCCCACCAGGCTCCTCCGTCTCTGGGATTCTCCAGGCAAGAACACTGGAGTGGGTTGCCATTTCCTTCTCCAAAGCATGAAAGTGAAAAGTGAAAGTGAGGTCACTCAGTCGTCTCCAACTCTTAGTGACCCCATGGACTGCAGCCTACCAGGCTTGCTCTATCCATGGGATTCTCCAGGCAAGGGTACTGGAATGGGGTGCCATTGCCTTCTCTGGATGTTATGGAAAAATCCAAATAAATTTTCAGACCAATCCAATAGTATTTTATTATTGTTCAGTTCAGTCACTCAGTCTTGTCCGACTCTTTGAGGCCCCAGGAATTGCAAAACACCAGGCCTCCCTGTCCATCACCAACTCCCGGAGTTCACTCAGACACATCCATCGAGTCAGTGGTGCCATCCAACCATCTCATCCTCTGTCATCCCCTTTTCCTCCTGCCCCCAATCCCTTCCAGCATGAGTTTTTTCCAGTGAGTCAACTCTTCTCATGAGGTGGCCAAAGTACTGGAATTTCAGCTTTAGCATCGTTCCTTCCAAAGAAATCCCAGGGTTGATCTCCTTCAGAATGGACTGGTTGGGTCTCCTTGCAGTCCAAGGGAGTCTCAAGAGTCTTTTCCAACACCACAGTTCAAAAGCATCAATTCTTAGGCCCTCAGCTTTCTTCACAGTCCATCTCTCACATCCATACATGACCACTGGAAAAACCATAGCCTTGACTAGACAGACCTTTGTTGGCAGAGTAATGTCTCTGTTTTTGAATATGCTATGTAGGTTGGTCATAACTTTACTTCCAGGGGGAAAGTGTCTTTTAATTTCATGGCTGTAATCACCATTATTATTGTTACTACTATTGATATTTGTACTTTTTTAATATATATAAATTTATTTATTTTAATTGGAGGTTAATTACTTTACAATATTGTATTGGTTTTGCCATACATCAACATGAATCTGCCACAGGTATACACGTCTTCCCCATCCTGAACCCTTCTCTCTCCTTCCTCCCCGTACAATCCCTCTGGGTCATCTCAGTGCACCAGCCCCAAGCATCCAGTATCATGCATCGAACCTGGACTGGTGATTAATTTAATATATGATATTATACATGTTTCAATGCCATTCTCCCAAATCATCCCACCCTCTCCCTCTCCCACAGAGTCCAAAAGACTATTCTATACATCTGTGATATTTGTACTTTCTATCCAACTTGGAGAATACCTATACTCACCTATAAACTCAGGAAATAGAGTGTTAGTGCCATTGTGTGTTTTCTAAAGGTGTTTAGCAGATTTCTACTCTTACAATCCCAGCAAGCCTGTCACAATTAAAGTCACAATAAAAGTGATCCTAGAAAAGTCATTCAGTGTCTTCATCCCTGAATATCTCCACACTTAAGTGTATCTAGTCTTTTGGCAGCTGCACATTGCATGAAAAGAAGTCCTGAACAAGGTCAAGTTCTGCCTTCAGGCTACATTCAGCCAAAATGAATTTATAAAGCATAGTACTCTAGGGAACAGATGTGTGGTAGTTTTTAAGACACCCAGAAATGTGATATGTGTCAGTCCACTATTAAACTAATCTTTAGGTAATACCAGGAAGACTATCAGTCTACAAAAAGTCTTGTTTAACTGACAAACATGTATATAGCATTTCCTGTCATTATTCTAAGAACTTCATAAATATCAACTCACTTAACCTTCATGCAATCCTGTAACATAGGTGTCACTGTTTTCTTCTTGTACAGATAAGAAAGCAAACCTAAGAAAAGTTAAACAGTTTTCTCAAGATCACAATAAGTGGGAGGTATAGATTCAAGTCCAAGATTCATGCTCTTAACTGCTGCGCTAGTTTCATTCAATCTTATGCTGTATCCAGAGCCTGCCCTCAAATTTTGCATTCATTCAATTGACTGAACATTTATTGTATAAAAGCAGGAGACTGAATTAAGAGCAAAGACCATCGGGGTAGAACTCTGAACAGACAGATGTTGATTTAACAGGAGAAGTAGAGTAGATATTTTGTTTTCTGTCAAGGATCATGGACAACCAATATTAAGAAGCAAAGGGCTAACAGTGAAAAGTGACTTTTAAATATTCTGTGTCTTCATGAAAAGTGTAAAACGGTTGTAGCCACCTCCTTTTAAAGTTATGAAAGTATAAAGGGCTTCTGACTTCTGTATCAATTATGTACCATTTAGTACGAACCTATCTGTTGCTTTAATTTGATTAATCTTTTCACTTTATGTAAATTAAATTAGCTTTAGGGAATCAGAGAAAAATGATCTCAGAGAGTGTTACTTTGACAGCATCCTGCTGAGACAGGATCTTGGTGGAAATACCAGTGAGAGAAGGAAAGCGTTTCTCGTGTTTTAGGGTGGTAAGTGCTTATGTGTCAGCGAAAACACACTTTCTGCCTCTTGGACTTTTCCATCAATTTGAAGCAAGCACTAATTAGCTGCTGGGAAACAGAAATAAATTATGCACAACCTGTTTCTTTCAAATATCTTTCAATCTGGTAGGAAAGACAGACAAAATTCAAAAATAATACTTATTATACAATGTGATACAGATCCTGTGAGCCAGCCCCTCTCCTGTCAGATGAAATTAGTGCAATTTCACTGAAAAACATACCCTTGATTCATACTTTATTCTAAGAAAGTTGATTTTTAAATATATAACACATAATTTAGAAAATACAAATATGCACACAAATATGCACACATACATACACAAATGCTTTCACACACATACATACATATAAACCTGTACATATACACATAATGTGTGTATACACATATATACACAAAATACATACATATACATATAGGTACGTGTGTGCCTACATATACACAACACACATACATGTATTCACACAAATACACACAAATGTGTACATATACACACATGAGCACCCAGACCCACATACACACATGCACACAAATACACATATATACATACATATACATGTGCACACATATACACACATACATATACGCACACAAATTTGGACACACACATACCTGATATAAGGAAAGAGGAAACAAAGTAAAGCTGTTAAAAATACAAGTTCATCAATTTGCCAAAAGTCAGTGTAACTGAAGATAAATATTATTTTATTTATGATTTCCACTGACATACTTCCTAAATTTATTCCTCAGAAAAAAACAGAATGAAGTATGTTTTCTGTAGTCCCCGGTATATTGTTATTTTTACTTTTCATATGCTAAGTTATACAAAAAACTGTGGTAAGGAATAATTTTTTTATGTGCCCTACAAAGAGCAAGGTCATTTTGATTAAACACAGAGGTGTGAAATCTGAAATCTCTTCTATGCCCCAGAACAATGTTAGCTTGTGATCTCATTGAATACAGTTCATGCTGCGTAATTTGAAGTTCTATGCAAATTCTAAGCATTCAGACTTTCCCATCTTGTAGAGGTCTACATGCGTGTCGTCGTATAGGATAAAGAATTTAATAAACATGAAAGTCACTGCTTCCTCCACAGTATTGCACTTGATTGCAATCAGTATGTTACAACCAGAGTCTAATTATAAAACATCAAATGTTTCATCCGCTTTTCTAGCTCAGTTCTGTGGTCACTGGCCCATTGAACATAAATTTTAATTCCTTTTATGTTCAATTTGAATCTGAATCACACAGTTGATGCTAAACTATCCCTGAATTAAAACTCCCTTGAAGATAGCTTGTCTGGAGAATGATTTTCAGGGACATGATTTCCCAAACTTTTCTCTCATCACTCATGCAAATGAGCAATACTTTTGCAAAACTTGTTCTGCTTACATTGGTAGAATTTTAATTCTAAAGTTTTAAAGAAACACAGTAAAGGAGGTAACCAGGAATTCATATTCCTGTCTACCCTTGAGAACAATCATTGAAATAGACCAAAAAATGGGATATATAAGATAAAGGATCTTTACATTTATTAATATGAAAGTCATTAAATATTAAGGAGAGTTTTCTTTTTCATCTGTTGTCTGTTTCTGCTAACTTTTCAGACACAATTATTTTTCTGAATTAGGTATATGTGCATCCAATACAATGTCTTTGATTTAATCAACAAATATTTATTGATTGTATACTGAATGTTGAATACAAGAGAAATAGCGGGAAAATAAAATCAAATCTTTGTTTAGGATGCTTTTAGTTAGTGCCCCATATCTACTGAAATAGTTGGTTACTGGGTGTTAGTATTTTCCTGGCAAATTCTTTTTCCTTTCCTTTCCTTCCACTTTTTTTTGGAGTACTTTTAAATTGATTATAGCTCCTCTAAACAGGTTTCATGTTTAGATAAGAAATCTATTTGTTAACCAGTCTATTTCTTTAAAAATGATTGATTATAGCTCCTCTAAACAGGTTTCATGTTTAGATAAGAAATCTATTTGTTAACCAGTCTATTTCTTTAAAAATGAAATTCTACTTTTAAATGTTTCTCCTACTTAAATATTTGTACTTTAAAATGATATTTTAATTTTTAATTTAATTATTTTTTTTGCCTTTTGAGTTCTTTTCATCAGTTTCCCCATTAGATTTTGCCCCACCTATGCCTGTTCTGGTTTTGTATTTTCTTTTTACCATTTTGCACGTGTAAATTTGGAGGTGAATACTCTATTTTGATGACATTTACTATTACAATGTTACACTGTATAGTAGTAGTAGTTTAGGCGCTCAGTCGTGTCTGACTCTTGCCTGCCCATAAATTGTTGCCCTCTAGGCTCCTCTATCCATGGGAATCTCCAGGCAAGAATACTGGAGTGGGTCGCCATTTCCTTCTCCTAAGTCTAAAATTATCAACATTTTTGCCTGCCTCCAAACAGTCGAAAACCTTAGGCTTTTTGACTATCACCGTTTCCTTGTGACCTCATTCATGCTGGCCTGATATATTAGTTTAGTCCCCCTTTGTTTATCTCACCATGAATTCATTTTATTTTTGTTTTTAACATCTACATAGACTTAACAACATGTTTTCTTCACAGTGATTCATTTCCTTAATTGGTGTATCATTTAGATTATCTTCCATATAAGTAGTTTTCCTTGAGTCTCCCATTTGCCTAAGGTTGGGAATTTTTACCTATGGTAGCATATTTTTTAAAATATATATATTTTTTGACGTGGATCATTTTTAAAGTTTTTATTAGATTTTTTACAATATTGATTCTGTTTTGTGTTTAGTTTTTTGGCCACAGAGCATGTGGAATCTTAGCTCCCTGACCAGGAATCAAACCCACACCACTTGCATTAGAAGGTGGTCTTAACCACTGGACCACCGGGGAAGTCCCTAATATACCTGTTGTTGTTCAGTTGTTGTCGTTCAGTTGCTAAGTCACATCTGACTCTTTGTGACCCCATGGACACACCAGGCTTCCCTGTCCTTCACTATCTTCTGGAGTTTGCTCAGACTTATGTCCATTGAGTCAGTGATGCCATCCGACCACTTCATTCTCTATTACCCCCTTCTCCTCTTGCCCTCATTCTTTCCCAGCATCAGGAGCTTTTCCAACAAGTTGGCTCTTCTCATCAGGTGGCTGAAGTAGTAGTTTCTACTTTGCCCTTTAGAGGACTTGTGATTTTATTGCTTATGACTATTTGCTTTTTCATTAATTTTCTCCAGTTCCCTGGCTTGTGGCACTAACCAGCACTCTGGCTGACCCCCAGCTTTTCACCATTAGCTTGTTTTTCGTCTGGATACACATGGTTCTCCAGGACACTGGGGTGCCTAGGCTTTCTCCCAGGTCTGTAAGGAGAACACAAGCCAGTAGATGAAGGGTTTCTCCTTCGAATAACAGGAGCTCCACTCTTCAGTCATTCAGAGAATCTTGTTGTTTATCGTTGTTTGTGTTATGAGATTTCTAAAGCAGGTTTCTTGCTAGAAGGCTTCTGTCAATTGAAAATTTCCTGAAATGTTTAAATGACGTAAATTAAATGATAATGCCTCTGGACTGATGACCCCTGTAGTGGTGTTCTGTCAGACTAGCATACTGACAATGTGCTGGCTGTGGGGCTTCCCCGGATGGCTCAGTGGCAAAGAGTCCACCTGCCAAGGCAGGAGACTTGTCTTAATCCCTGGGTCAGGAAGGTCCTCTGGAGAAGGAACTGGCAACCCACTCCAGTATTCTTGCCTGGAGAATCCCATGGACAGAGGAGCCTGGTGGGCTACAGTCCATGGGGTCACAAAGAGTCAGACACAGACTTAGGGATGAAACAAAAACAACAGACGTACTATCTCTATCTTCCAATTTAATCTCAGCTATTATGTAACTGAGTATTTGGCTGTGTGACTCAATGCTCTGAGCACAGATTCGTAATGTAAGAGTCCAGACTAGGTTGTCTCTGTTTTAATCTAAAAGCTTTACACTCATAAGAAATTAAACTCGTTTCTAAAAATTTAGGAAAGCATAAATGCTTTCCCAGTCTGATATATTTATCTGATAAAATAATCACATGAAAGGGAACCAGAGGTCACCTTGCTCTAGCATCTTCTTGAGTAGATGGATACGGTGAAGTTCTATGAAGATAAATAATCTGCTAAATGGCTCTAGTGAAAAAGTCAGGACTAGAATTTTATCTTTTTAAAATTCTTAATATAATGTTATTTCCTTTGTACCTTTGTTTCCCACCTTAGACAAGCCCTGAATTGTTTTTATAGTATATATTGGTGGATAGTTGCTTTACAATGTTGTGTTAGGTTCCGATCTTCAACAGAGTCAATCAGTGATGTGTATACCCATATCCCTTCGCTCTTAAACCTCCCTCCTACCCCTGATCCCACCCATGTAGGTTGTCACAGAGCCCTAGGCGGAGATCCCTGTGTAATAAAGCACGTTCCCACTAGTTATCTGTTTTACACATGGTAGTGTATATGTGTCAACCCCAATCTCCCAATTCATCCCACCCTCATTCTCCCAACCCCTGTGTCCGCATGTCCATTCTCTGTATCTGGCCTTTATTCCTGCCCTGCAAGTAGATTCATCTCTACTATTTTTCTAGATTCCACATACATGTATTAATATTTGCTTTTTATCTTTTTGACTTTACTCTGTATGATAAACTCTAGTTTCGTTCACATTTCTACAAGTGACCCAACTTCCTAAGTTGTTTAATAAATGCCTATATGTTTATAGTTACATACTCTGTAGATTATACAGAGTGAAATTCCTTCTCACCCTAAAAACTAGGTGTGTAATTTCCAATCTGTATCAAATGGAGCTCTAGTATTCTATAAGGCATTTCTTTAGCCAGCTTAGGTCTTATGAAACATTTAGGTTATAATATGTGTGGCATATAGTCCCATCACTTCATGGCAAATAGTTGGGGAAACAATGGAAAGAGTGACAGACTTTATTTTCTTCGGCTCAAAAATCACTGCAGATGGTAAATGCAGCCATGAAATTAAAAGCCTCCTTAGAAGAAAAGCTATGAACAAACTAGACAGCATATTAAAAAGCAGAGACATTACAGGGGTCCATATAGTCAAAGATATGATTTTTCCAGTAGTCATGTATGGATGTGAGGGTTGGGCCATAAAAAAAGCTGAGTAATGAAGAATTGATGCTTTTGAACTGTAGTGTTGGAGGAGACTCTTGAGAGTCTCTTGGACTGCAAAATCAAACCAGTTAATCCTAGAGGAGATCAGTCCTGAATATTCATTGGAAAGACTGATGCTGAAGCTCCAATACTTTGGCCACCTGATGAGAAAAACTGACTCATTGGGAAAGACCCTGATGCTGGGAAAGATTGAAGGCAGGAGGAGAAGGGGATGACAGAGAATGAGATGGTTGGATGGCATCACTGATTCGATGGACATGAATTTGAGCAAGCTCTGGGAGTTGGTGATCAACAGGGAAGCCTGGCGTGCTGCAGTCCAGGGGGTCACAAAGAATCGGACATGACTAAGCAACTAAACTGAACTGATGTGTGAAATGAGTGTTTCTGAATTCAGCTCCTTAGTCCTCTCATTTTGTCTCAAATTTTTCTTAATAAGCTGTTTTATCTATCTAGAATCACAAAGAAAATTAAGAACATTTCTCATCATTGTTTTTCTGCAAAAACATTTTCTCTGATCTCAATAATGAAGAGTATGCTAGTATCTAAGGTGAATGATACTGTCCTTTTAACTAGTCCAGCTCAATCTTTTATTTATTTTTGTTTTTATGACTAAATGGTCCTGACTTTCCAACATAAAACTTTTAATGTATGTCAATTTCAGAAGTGTGAACCACAGAAAAGTGAAAGGACACCAAAAAATACAAGAACAAAAACTTTAAGTCCAAATGTTCAATATCTTTTCAATTTGTTTTGCACAAGTACTGACTGTACCTGTATATGGATTTGTGTTTGAGATATATACATCTATTTTTCCATATAATTATTTCTCAAGTGACAGCATGATGAAATAGTGTTCAGAGCTATTTTTCATCTTTTAATAATGCTCTAAGATTGCTCCCCACCTCTGCCCCATCTCTGTGTTACATAAACTGGTGCTCTCTGAAATGATTTGCACTTTTTTTTTTTTGTCTGTTGTCTGTCTCATTCATTAAAATGTAAGTTCTATAAGAATATGGACCCAGTGTATCTTTCTTATTCACTGCTGGCAAATTGAGATTCTCAATAAATATTTGTTAAATTGGATGACATAAATGATGTATTAAGATAATTTGCTAGTCAACCAAGTTGCATAAAGTAAAAAGGGGAACTCTGCTTTTAATAGATAAGCATATAATAGCCACAATCTATCCCCACCAAAGTGATCTCTAGTTTGGCTTGTATGCAGTTTGAACACATTTAAATACAGCATAATTAAGCCTTCACTTTTAGACAGTGAGAATTGTTGAAATGAACTGTCAAAACAGAGTTACAGATAATATGTCCTTTGGCATCTGTTTTAGAGGACATGTATTTTCAAGTTGTCGTTTGGTTTACGGAAAATAATTTTATTATAGTCCCTACTTGCTGTAGTATTTTCATTTTGACTAGTATCTTAATATTCACTTATTATTAATTTTATTAAAATACTCCTCCACTTTCCTGAATATAAAACTAGGCTAAAATCTTATATTCTGCATTTGCACATATTGCTTCATCATGCCTATTTGTCTCCCTAAGCATGAACATTTTTATAATAAAATGTCACATAAAGGAATGACACCCAACACACAGTTATACAGAATTTTCAGGATCCTTAATATCTTTTAAGTTTTAGAATATCTGCCAATGTGCTGAACAAATGTTTATGAGTCTGATTGTGAAACTCATTCAAGATAATTTCTTCAATTGATGTGTTTATTTATGAGCCCATACCTGGTGGACATGACTGTATATAATTTCTGAAATCATGTATGTTGCCTATTTCAGAAACCTAATTAACCCTACAAGCAACTTCTATTTCTATCCTCCCTAAAATACATGCTGATTCTATCATTCAGTGCATTTACTTAAACATTTTGTAGTTCCTAAAAAGATGTCCTTTACAAACATCCAGCAATAATTTATGAAGAAAAGGAAAATTCCCAGGTTGTTTGAAAATAGAATAGACAGTTTAAACAAGTGCCTATAAAGATAGCACATAAGGATTGTGCAGGGCAAACCTCTAAGAAACAATACCAATCCCCTGGGTGATGCCAGAGAGTAACTAGAGGAGCTGTTTTTGCAGAACGGTCAGAAAATAACCGTGAAAACAACCCCCAGATATCTGAATCAGCAGAAGCCTTACTCTATGCTTCTGGAACTTACAAAAGTGACTTTTAATAGCACTATGAACCTCCTCCAAGATCAACTCCTCCATCTACTGGCTGAAGGCCGAATTTTGATCTTTCTTAGTTATGCAGATAATGAGCTTATTTTGTTTGTGTGTATTTGATTATGCTTTCCATGATGAACACAGCATTACTTCCAGGTATAACTTCCTTTCTTTAAACTATAATATAATATAACTCCTGCTGGCACAGGTGGTAAAGCATCTGCCTCCAAGGTAGGAGACCCGAGTTTGATCCCTGGATCAGGAAGATCCCCTGGAGAAGGAAATGGAAACCCACTCCAGGATTCTTGCCTGGAGAGTTCCATGGACAGAGGAGCCTAGTGGGCTACAGTTCATGGGGTCACAAAGACTCAGACATGACTGAGAAACTAACACACATATACTATAACTCAAATAATCCCAGACCACATTTTGAAAATAATATTATTACAGTGTAAAGCAAGCTGACATGGTTTTATTTATTTATTCACTTATATTTTTGGCTGCACTGGTTCTTCATTGCTGCGTGGGTTTTCTCCAGCTGGCGGTGAGTGGTGACTGTTCTTCATTATTGTGCACAGGCTTCTCATTGCGGTGTCTTCTCTTGTTTTGGAGAACAGGCTCTCTGAAGCCATGTGGGCTTCAGCACTTGTGCTTCTGCATGGGGTCAGCAGTGGCAGTGTGCAGGCTCTTGTGTGCAAAGGCTCAGTAGTTGCGGCATGCAGGCTTGGTTGCTCTACGGCATGCAGGATTTTCCCAGACCAGAGAGGGAACCCTTGCCCCCTGCATTGGCAGAATTCTCATCTACTGTACCACCAGGGAAATCTACACTGACTTCATTTTTGAAACTAACTTTATTATGATGATGATTATATTCATATGTCATTCCCAGAGCATAATATACTCAATTTGACTATTGAGGAGTTTCTTAATTTCCTGGCATGTAGGCAAATAATCTCTGCTCATTCCTTTTCACAGGCACTTGTGGTTTTGATATTCCAAGATCCATTATTACATTTTCTGTTGTTGTTCCATCTGTTTTCAAAACAGCATTCAAGTTGATGGATGATATTACTCAGAGTATCTTACCGTATGACTTAGAAATCGAATGAAGCAGAAACTAACATTGTAAAGCAACTATACCCCCAATTAAAGATTTTTTTTAAGTGCCACTGCTGCTAAGTCACTTCAGTCGTGTCCAACTCTATGCGACCCCACAGACGGCAGCCCACCAGGCTCCCCCGTCCCTGGGATTCTCCAGGCAAGAACACTGGGTTACCATTTCCTTCTCCAATGCATGAAAGTGAAAAGTGAGAGTGAAATCGCTCAGTTGTGTCCGACCCTTAGCAACCTCATGGACTGCAGCCTTCCAGGCTCCTCCATCCATGGGATTTTCCAGGCAAGAGTACTGGAGCAGGGTGCCATTAACACTTTTAAGTCTGGTGAAGCAATTAATGGAAACTAAAAATTTATTGTTAACCACCATTTAACAACTTCATTTTAGTCAGACAAGTTGTCTGGCAATCTGAGAAAGGTGTTGAATACAAAAGAGCATAAGTCAGACGTTCCTTACAGCAATATCTTTGTTCCTAAGAGTTTTACAAGCCTTATTATCTAGTCTGACAACTACTAAGATGCTTTTAGTAGCTGTAGGCAAACTTCCTGTACATGTTCTATCTCACCTGTCTTAAACAATCTATCCTTGTCCTTCTCGCTAATCCTAAGTGTCTAAAACTATAGACTGTCACGGCCTAAATGCCTTTTGTGCCAACACAGAGCAGTCTTGAATTTCACAGAGATTCTCACACAGAAATGGGGCCCAGCTTACTACTCTGGTTTCTGTGATTGGTCTATCCCTTCAAGGGGCTGTGCTGAAAATGTCTCATAATCTCTTATAACCACTGTATACCACCTACCCATGAGGGCATAATGCACATCGCTAGAGGGTATAGAATGTTTCTGTGTACACTCCTGGGAATGTGGCCATCCTATGATGGCTCATGGCCCAGTGCTTTTTCTCCAGTCAAGTCTCACCCACTGGATGTCAGCTCCCCACCCACAGTATAAATTATTCTTCTATACAGCTCTTTCACCTGCTATGGGGCTGGTTGGTAAGTGAAAAACACCAGCCATGCGGTTCTACATTTTTAACTGCATGGACTCCAAAGATAAATCTTTGTTATTGTGAGATCTGTGTGTGTGTCTGGGTACACATGGACACACACACACATGTGTATACATACACATGGGGCTTTCCAGGTGATGCTAGTGGTAAAGAACCTGCCTGCGAATGGCAACCCACTCCAGTATTCTTGCCTGGAGAATCCCATAAACAGAGGAGCCTGGTGGGCTACAGTCCATGGGGTTGCAAAGAGTTAGACAGAAATGAGGTGACTTAGCACTCATGCATGCATTAATACACACACACACACACATGCATATATAATGAAGTATAAATGATTTACAATACCATGTTAGTTTTTCATGTACAGCAGAGTAATTCAGTTATATATGCATCTGTGTGTGTATATATGGGGTTCTCAAGGCAAGAATGGACTAGATGAAGCACAAGCTGGAATAAAGATTTCCAGGAGAAATATTAATAACTTCAGATATGGAGATGACACCACCCTTAAGGAAGAAAGCAAAGAAGAACTAAAGAGTCTCTTGATGAAACTGAAAGAGGAGAGTGAAAAAGTTGGCTTAAAACTAAACATTCAGAAAACTAAGATCATGGCAACTGGTCCCATTACTTCATGGCAAATAGATAGAGAAACAGTGGAAACAGTGACAGACTTTATTTTTTGGGCTCCAAAATCACTGCAGATGGTGACTGCAGCCATGAAATTAAAAGACTCTTGCTCCTTGGAAGAAAAGCTTATGACCAACCTAGACAGCATATTAAAAATCAGAGACGTTACTTTGCCAGCAAATGTCTGTCTCATCAAAGCTATGGTTTTTCCAGTAGTCATGTATGGATGTGAGAGTTGCACTACAAAGAAAGCTGAGCACCAAAGAACTGATGATTTTGAACTGTGGTGTTGGAGAAGACTCTTGAGAGACCCTTGGACTGCAAGGACATCCAACCAGTCCATCCTAAAGGAAATCAGTCCTGAATATTCACTGGAAAGACCGATGCCGAAGCTGAAACTCTAATACTTTAGCCACCTGATGCAAAGAACTGACTCATTTGAAAAGACACTGATGCTGGGAAAGATTGAAGGTGGGAGGAGAAGGAGATGACAGAGGACAAGATGGTTGGATGACATCACCGACTCGATGGATGTGAATTTGAGTAAACTCCAGGAGTTGGTGTTGGACAGGGAGGCCTGGCGTGCTGCAATTCATGGGGTCACAAAGAGTCAGACACAACTGAGCAAGTGAACTGAACTAAATAGTATATATGTATACATGTATATATACACACATATATACTATACATATATATATATATATACACACACACACACACACACTGTATATAGTGTGTATTCTTTTTCCGATTCTTTCCCTTTGTATGCTATTATAACACATTGAGCAGAGTGTCCTATGAAACAGTAGGTCCCTGCTGGTTATCTATTCTACATATAGCAGTGTGTATATATTAATACCAACCTGCTAATTTATCCCCCACCTTTACTCTTTGGTAATCCTGTTTGTTTTCTGTGTCTGTGGATCTGTTTCTGGATCTGTTTTGGGGGGCTGTGCTGGGCCTTAGTCGCCTAATGCACGCTTCTCTAGTTGTGGTGAGCAGGAATGCTCTAGTTGAACTTCACGGGCTTCTCACTGCAGTGGCTTCTTTTGTTGCAGAGCGTGGGTTCTCGGTGTGTGGGCTTCAGCAGTTGCATCATGTGGGTTCAGTAATGGTGGTACATGGGCTTAGTTGCTCTGTGGCCTGTGAGGTCTTCCTGGCAGGGATTGAACCCATGTCCTCTGCATTGGCTGATGGATTCTTATCTACTGCACCACCAGGAAAGTCCCTGTTTATGTTTCATATATAAGTTCATTTGTATCTTTACTTTTTTTAAGATTACACATATAAGTGACATCATATGATGTCTGTCTGTATCTGACTCACTTCACTTCATATGATAATTTCTAGTTCCATGCATGTTGCTACAAATGGCATTATTTCATTATTTTTATGGCTGGGTGGTATTCCATTGTATATAAGTACTGCATCTTCTTTACCTATTTCTCTGTAGATAGACGTTTAGGATGCTTCCATGTCTTGGCTATTGTAAATAGTGCTGCTATGAACATAGGAGTGTATGCATCTATTTGAATTAACTGAATTAAAGAAATTACTAACAAAACACATAAATACACATGAATGTATATATCTTTATCTTTTCTCCTTAAATATTCTAATGTTTATCAATGGAACCCTCACATCCTGTGTACTCTACAACCTGTGGGTGGTTAGAAATGAATGCAGTGGAAGTGGTTCCCCAAGGATGGACTACTGTCCATATTTCAATGTATTGCAGCTAGGATGGGTGAGATGCAGCTTCTCCCTCTCTGGAGGTCTTTCTTTCCTCCCCCTCCCTGCAGCTACCTCAGGGGTAAGTCCTTGTGCTCACAGACCATCCAGCATGCTTTTTGCACACCTGCCCTTTTGTGTTCCTATCCTTTATCTCTGCAATTCTGTGTTGTGTAATTTTAAAGCTACTTTTATGGCCAAGTACTAGCTTTCACCCAAGTCACCCAGACATGCTTCAGACCACCACTTCCAATCTTCGATGCTCCCTGGAAGGTGTTTCCTCAATCTTTGTGTGAATAAGTAGACACTGATCTTGAAGACAAGTGGTGTCAACCTACATGTACAACAATTGCTACAGATGTAACTATTTTTATGAAGTTCTGACTTGGATCATGTGTGTCATTGATATGATATTTTCTTAGGGATAGTTCTTTAAACAGAGATGGGTTATGCAGAGATTGACTTACAAAGCTATTGCCATGTTGTCATGGTGTCAGCAGAAACCCTCAGCAGCAGTGTGATAGAAAAACGTGGGAACTGAAAGAACTGCAGGGGGAGGCACCCATTAGGTTTGGGGCTGGGGCAGAGAAACCCCCTTTGAGAAAGTGTATTTTTTTAAGCCAAGTCCACTTTATTTATTAGAGAGTGAAACAAACATGTCCCAGGCAAAGGAAATAACAGTGAACACAATGAATCCTTTGGTTCATTTGAAGAATTAGGCTAAGAGATAAATGACACTGCTTTGGGAAAACAAATGTTCTCCTTCCTTGCTGCAAGTAATAAATCCTTATGCCTCCAGAAAAAAAGAAATAATAGATACATGGCTTAAACAAATTAGTAAAAGGGCAGAGTGGAACACAATGAGCTTGGTCCATGGACACCAGAGATGGGAGTGCCATGAAGGTGTACAACATATCAAGATACAAAATACATCATGCTGGGAACACAGTGGAAATATTTTTAACCCTGCTCACCAAATAATTTATTAAGACTTGTTTTTTTAAAACTTTTTAATTAGATAATCACTTTACAATATTGTGCTGGTTTCTGCCATACATCAATATGAATTAGCCATAGGTATACATAAGTCCCCTCCCTCTTGAGCCTCCCTCCCATCTCCCATGCTATCCCATGCCTCTAGGTTATCAGAAAGCACCAGCTTTGGGTTCGCTGCATCTATAGCAAACTCCCACTCGCTGTCTACATATGGTAGTGTATGTTTCAATGCTACTCTCTGAAATCATACCACCCTCTTCCTCTCCCACTGTGACCAAAATCTGTTCTTTATGTCTGTGTCTCCTTTGCTGCCCCGTAAGAACTTTACATTTTTAAGTAATTTTGAGTTCACAGCAAAATTGAAGAGAAGATACAAGGATTACCCACGTGCTCCCTACCCCTGACATTCACAGCCTCCCGCATTATCAACATCCATGCCAGAAGGCACATGTTTACCATTGATGACGCTGTGTTGACACATCATTGTCACCCAGAGTACACAGTTTACATTACAGTTCACTCTGGATGTTGTGTCCTGTGCCTTTGAACAAATGTATAGTGACATATATCCATCATTATAACACCTTACAGAGTATTTTCACCCCTCTAAAAGTCCTCTGTGCTCTGCCTGTTCATTCTTGCCTTCCCTCAACTCTGAGCAATCACTGATTTTTTTGAAGCTATTTCCATAGTTTTGTTTTTTTTCTAGAATGCCTGAGGTTCTTAGGTTGCACTAATGATAAATAATCTACCTGCCAATACAGGATACACAAGAGATTCAGTTTCAATGCCTGGATTGGGAAGGTCTCTTAGAGAAGGAAATGGCAACCGACTCCAGTATTCTTGCCTGGGAAGCCTCATGGACAAAGGAGCCTGGTGGGCTACAGTCCATGGAGTTGCAAAAAGTCAGATACTACTGAGCAACTGAGCACAGAATGTCATACAGTTGAAATCATGCCACCTCTTCAGACTGACCTCCTTCACTTAATAATATTCAGTTAGCTTCCATCATACCTTTTTATAACATAATATATCATTTCACTTAATTGCCGAGTCATATTCTATTATCTGGATGCAATACCGTTTATTTATCTGCTTACCTACTGAAGGACATCTTGGTTGCTTAAAATTTACAAATAAAAGTGTTAGCGATCACAGGTAAGTTTTTATATGGACTTAAGTTTTCAACTGTTTTTTATGAATACAAAGGAGCTGGATCTTACAGTGAATATATTTAGTTTTATAAGAATCCACCAAACTGTCTTCCAAAGTGGCTGTAACATTTTTGCATCTCCCACTAGCAACAAATGAGATTGTCTGTTGCCCTACATATTCACAAAGAATTCTTTGTATATTTTGGATAATAGTCCTTCACCAGATGTCTTTTGTAAAGATTTTCTCTCCCAGTGTGACCTGTCTTCTCATTCTCATGACACTCAACATTCTCCTTCTCAGAGCAGAAGACTTTGTAATTTTAACATATTCTAGCTGATAAATGATTTATTTAAAGAACTGGTATCTTTGGTGTTATAGCTGACACAAAATGATTACCTTATTCAATGTCATATACAAGGCTTATCCAATGTCATACATGAGGCTTCAACAGTATGTGAAGTGAGAACTTCCAGATGGTGAAGCTGGATTTAGAAAAGACAGAAGAAGCAAAGATCAAATTGCCAGCATCCGTTGGATCATAGAAAAAGCAAGAGAATTCCAGAAAAAAAATCTATTTTTGCTTTATTGACTACACCAAAGCCTTTGACTGAATCACAACAAAATGTGGAAAATTCTTTAAGAGATGGGAAAACCAAACCACTTGACCTGCCTCCTGAGAAATCTGTTTCAAGGACAAGAAGCAACAGTTAGAACTGGAGATGGAACAACAGATTGGTTCCAAATTGGGAAAGGAGTGCATCGAGGCTTTATATTGTCACCCTGCTTACTTAACGTCTATGCAGAGTACATCATGTAAAATGCCAGGCTAGATTAAGCACAAGCTGGAATCAAGATTGCCAGGGGAATATCAATGCAGATGAGACCACCCTTATGGCAGAATGTGAAGAGGAACTAAAGAGCCTCTTGATGAAATTGCAAGAGGAGAATGAAAAAGCTGGCTTAAAAGTCAACATTCAGAAAACTAGGATCATGTCATCTGATCACATCACTGAATGGCAAATAGATGGGGAAACAATGGAAACAATGAGAGACTTTATTTTCTTGGGCTTCAAAATCACTGCAGACACTGACTACAGCCATGAAATTAAAAGATGCTTGCTCCTTGGAAGAAAAGTTATGACCATCCTAGACAGCATATTAAAAAGCAGAGACATTACTTTGCTGACAAAGGTATATCTAGTCAAAGTTATGGTTTTTCCAGTAGTCATGTCTAGATGTGAGTTTGGCCATAAAGAAAGCTGATTGCTGAAGAATTGATGCTTTTGAACTGTGGTGTTGGAGAAGACTCTTGAGAGTCCTTTGGACTGTAAGGAGATCTAACCAGTCAACCATAAAGGAAATCAGTCCTGAATATTCATTGGAAGGATTGATGTTGAAGCTGAAACTCCAATACTTTGGCCAGCTGATGTGAAGAGCTGACTCACTGAAAAAGACCCTGATGCTGGGAAAGATCGAAGATGGGAGGAGAAGGGGACAACAGAGGATGAAAGGGTTGGATGCCATCACCATCTCAATGAACACAAGTTTGACCAAGCTCTGAGAGGTGGTGATGGATAGGGAAGCCTGGCAAGCATGCTGCAGTGCATGGGGTCATAAAAATTGGACATGGCTGAGTGACTGAAATGAATGTCATATTAGTTTACCATAGTCTCTCTCCTATTTTATCTCCTAGGAGTTTTATAATTTTTCATTTTATTCCTGGGGCTTCCCTGGTGGCTCAGAGGATTTTATTCTTAGATTTGTGATCTATTTTGATTTGATGTTTTGAAATAAAGACACTTTTTTTTTTGCATGTAGATGTCCAATTGCAGCACCATTTGTAATCACTGCAGATGGTGACTGCAGCCATGAAATTAGATGCTTACTCCTTGGAAGAAAAGTTATGAGCAACCTAGATAGCATATTCAAAAGCAGAGACATTACTCTGCTGACTAAGGTCCATCTGGTCAAGGCTATGGTTTTTCCAGTGGTCATGTATGGATGTGAGTGTTGGACTGTGAAGAAGGCTGAGCACCGAAGAATTGATGCTTTTGAAGTGTGGTGTTGGAGAAGACTCTTGAGAGTCCCTTGGACTGCAAGGAGATCCAACCAGTCCATTCTNTGAACTCTGGGAGATGCTGATGGACAGGGAAGCCTGGCGTGTTGTGATTCATGGGGTCGCGCAGAGTCGGACACAACTGAGCGACTGAACTGAACTGAACTTACATGAAAATTCACTGAGATCAAGAGATTTATTTATTTGTCATTGCCACAAGGAAACCTATAAAAGGCTGTCTTTTCACTTTGCTTATATTTTCCTTTGTTGTGCAGAAGCTTTTAAATTTGATTAGATCCCATGTGTTTATTTTTGCTTTAATTTCCAGAATTCTGGGGGGTGGATCATAGAGGATCCTGCTGTGATGTATGTCAGAGAGTGTTTTGCCTATGTTCTCCCCTAGGAGTTTTATAGTTTCTGGTCTTACATTTAGATCTTTAATCCATTTTGAGTTTATTTTTGTGTGTGGTGTTAGAAAGTGATCTAAATTCATGTCAATGTTTGGCGAAAGCAATACAGTAATGTAAAGTAAACTAAAGTTAAAATAAAAATTTTGAAAAATTTAAAAAAAAAGGAAACCTATAAAAGGGATTAATCCTGGCTGAATTTTATACTGTCTTTTGTATGATAACTTTTTAAAAATTTTATTTATTTTTAAACTGAAGAATACTTTCTATACAGACTTTTGTTATTTTCTGTCAGACCTCAACATGAATCAGCCATATATGCCTTCCCTTTTGAACCTCCCTCCCATCTCCCTCCCAGTCCCACCCCTCTAGGTTGATACAGAGCCCCTCATTGAGTTTCCTGAGACATACAGCAAGTTCCCATTGGCTATCTATTTTACATATGGTAATGTAAGTTTCCATGTTACTATCTCCATATATCTCACCCTCTCCTCGCTTCTCCCCATGACCATAAGTCTATTCTCTATGTCTGTTTCCCATTGCTGCCCTGAAAATAAATTTTTCAGTCCCATTTTTCTAGATTTCATATGTATGTGTTAGAATACAATATNTTTCCCATTGCTGCCCTGAAAATAAATTTTTCAGTCCCATTTTTCTAGATTTCATATGTTGTGTTAGAATACAATATTTATCTTTCTCTTTCTGACTTACTTCACTCTGTGTAATAGGCTCTAGGCTCGTCCACCTCATTAGAACTGACTCAAATACATTCCTTTTAATGGCTGAGTAATATTCCATTGTGTATATGTAGCACAACTTTATTCATTCATCTGCTGATGGATGTCTATGTTGATTCTATGTTCTAGCTATTGTAAATAGTGAACAATGGGATACACGTGTCTTTTTCAATTTTAGTTTCCTCAGGGTATATGACTAGGAGTGGGATTGCTGGGTCATTTGGTGGTTTTATTCCTACTTTTATAAGGAATCTCCATACTGTCTTTCACAGTGACTGAATACATTTACATCCCCACCAACAGCTCAAGACAGTTCCCTTTTATCCACACCCTCTCCAGCAATTTTTGTTTGTATACTTTTTTTTTTTGCCACGAACTGATAATTTTTATTTTTTTTAATTTTTTATTTTAACTTTAGTTTACTTTACATTACTGTATTGGTTTTGCCAAACATTGACATGAATTCACCACGAGTGTACAAGCGTTCCCAAACATGAATCCCTTCCCACCTCCCACCCCATACCATCTCTCTGGGTCCTCTCCTTGCACCAGTCCCAAGCATCCTGCATCCTGCATCAGACATCAACTTGCAATTCGTTTCTTACATGATAGTATACATGTTTCAATGCCATTCTCCCATCTCATCCCACCCTCTCCCTCAGCCCCAGAGTCCAAAAGTTCACTCTATAGATCTGAGTCTCTTTTGTTGTCTCGAATACAGGGTCATCATCACCATCTTTCTAAATTCCATATATATGCATTAGTATACTGTATTGGTGTTTTTCTTTCTGGCTTACTTCACTCTGTATAATCGGTTCCACTTCCATGATGGCCATTCTGACTTGTGTGAGGTGATATCTCATTTTTGTTTTGCATTTCTTGCATTAAGTTTTGATTTGCATTTCTTTAATAATGACCATGTTGAGCATCTTTTCATCTCTTTGTTAGCCATCTATATGTCTTTTTTGGAGAAATGTCTGTTTAGGTCTTTTTCCCACTTTTTGATTGGGTTGTTTGTTTTCCTGGTGTTGAATTCTATGAGCTGCTTGTATATTTTGGAAATTAATCCTTTGTCAGTTGTTTCATTTGCTATTTTTCCTCCCATTTTGAGGGTTGTCTTTTCAACTTGCTTATAGTTTCCTTTGTTATGCAAAAGGTTTTAAGTCTAATCAGGTCCCACTTGTTTATTTTTGTTTTTGTTTCCATTATTCTAGGAGGTGCATCATAGAGGATCTTGCTTTGATTTATGTCAAATGTTCTGCCTATGATTTCCTCTAAGAGTTTTATAGTTTCTGGTCTTACANTTGCTTTGATTTATGTCAAATGTTCTGCCTATGATTTCCTCTAAGAGTTTTATAGTTTCTAGTCTTACATTTAGGTCTTTAATCCATTTTGAGTTTATCTTTGTGTATAGTTTTAGGAAGTGTGTTAATTTCATTCTTTTACATGTAGCTGTCCAGTTTTCCCAGCACCATTTATTGAAGAGTCTGTCTTTGTCCCGTTGTATATTCTTGCCTCCTTTGTCAGATTAAGGTACCCATAGGTGCATGGGTCTATTTCTGGGCTTGTCCCATTAGTCAATATTTCTGCTTTTGTGCCAGTACCATACTGCCTTGATGACTGTAGCTTTGTAGTATAATCTGAAGTCAGGAAGGTTTTTGATGTGTTGTTGAATTCTGTTTGCTAAAATTTTTTTGAGTATTTTTACATCTATGTTCATCAGTGATATTGGCCTATAGTTTTCTTTTTTGTGTGTTGTCTTTTTCTGGTTTTGATATCAGAGTGATGGTGGGCTTGTAGAATGAGTTTGGAAGTGTTCCTTCCTCTGCAATTTTTTGAAAGTATTTTAGAAGGATAGGCATTGACTCTTCTCTAAATGTTTCATAGAATTCTCCCGTGAAGCCATCTGGTCCTGGGCTTTTGTTTTTTGGGAGATTTTTTTATAACAACTTCAATTTCAGAGCTTGTAATTGGGTTGTTCATAATTTCTATTTCTTCCTGGTTCAGTCTTGGAAGACTGAACTTTTCTAAGAATCTATCCATTTCTTCCAGGTCATCCATTTTATTGCCACATAGTTGTTCATTATCCCCTTTTATAATCCTTTGTATTTCCACATTGTCTGTTGTAACCTCTCCTTTTTCAATTCTAATTTTGTTGATTTGATTCTTCTCTACGTTCTTCCTTGATGAGTCTGGCTAAAGGTTTGTCAGTTTTGTTTATGTTCTCAAAGAACTAGCTTTTAGTTTTATTAATCTTTAATATTGTTTCTTTCATTTTTTT
>SJYQ01002371.1:312496-346852 GCA_006410935.1 Redunca redunca | reverse complement strand
TCATAACATTGTAGTCAGAGAAGATGCTTGATACAATTTCAATTTTCTTAAATTTACTGAGGTTTGATTTGTGACCCAAGTTGTGCTCTATCCTGGAGAATGTTCCACGTGCACTTGAGAAGAAGGTGTACTCTTCTGCATTTGGATGGAATGTCCTGAAGATATCAATGAAGTCCATCTCATCTAAGTATCATTTAAGACTTGTGTTTAGTTATTAATTTTCTGTTTTGGCGATCTGTCCATTCGTGTGAGTGGGGTGTTAAAAGTCTCCTACTATTATTGTGTTACTGTCAAATTCTCCTTTTATGTCTGTTAGTGTTTGCCTTATGTATTGAGGTGCTCCTATGTTGGGATCATAGATATTTAAAATTGTTATGTCTTCCTCTTGGATTGATCCCTTGATCATTATGTAGTGTCCTTCCTTATCTCTCACAGTCTTCTTTATTTTAAGGTCCATTTTGTCTGATATCAGGATGGCTACTCCAGCTTTCTTTTGCTTCCCATTTGCATGGAATATATTTCTCCATCCTCTTACTTTCAGTCTATATGTCTTTAGGTCTGAAGTGGGCTTATTATAAACAGCATATGTAGAGGGGTCTTGTTTTGTATCCGTTGAACCAGTCTGTGACTTTTGGTTAGAGCACTTAACCAGTTTACACTTAAAGTAATTATTAATATATATGTTCCTAATGTCATTTTCTAATTGTTTGGGGTTGATTTTGTAGATCTTTTTCTTCTCTTGTATTTCTTGACAATATAAGTCCCTTTAACATTTGTTGTAAAGCTGGTTTGGTGGTACTGAATTCTCTTAAATTTTGCTTGTCTGAAAAGCTTTTTATTTCTCCATCAATTTTGAATGATATCCTTGCAAGTTACAGTAATCTTGGTTGTAGATTTTTCCCTTTAATTATTTTAAATATATCCTGCCATTCCCTTCTGGCCAGCAGAGTTTCTGCTGAAAGATCAGGTGTTAAATGTATGGGGTTTCCCTTGTATGTTACTTGTTCCTTTTCCCTTGCTGCTTTTAATATTCTTTCTTTGTGTTTAGTCTTTGTTAGTATAATTAGTATGTGTCTTCATGTGTTTCTCCTTGGGTTTACCCTGGATGGCACTCTTTGAGCCTCTTGGACTTGATTGACTATTTTCTTTTCCATGTTGAAGAAATTTTAAACTATAATCTCTTCAAAAATTTTTCTCATACCTTTTCTTTATCTCTTCTTCTGGGACCCCTATAATTTGAATGTTGGTGCATTTGATATTGTCCCAGGTGTCTCTGAGACAATCCTCAGTTCTTTTCATTCTTTTTAAAAATTTTATTCTGCTCTTCAAAAATCATTTCCACCATTTTGTCTTCCAGCTCACTTATTTGTTCTTCTACTTCAGATATTCTGCTATTGATTCCTTCTAGAGTATTTTTAATTTCAGTAATTGTGTTGTTTGTCTCTGTATGTTTTTTCATTAATTCTTCAAGATCTTTGTTAATTGATTCTTTAATTTTATCCATTCTATTTTCAAGGTTTTTGATTGTCTTTACTATCATTTCTGAATTCTTTTTCAGGTAGTTTGCCTATTTCCTCTTCATTTATTTGGACTTCTGTGTTTCTAGTTTGTTCCTTAATTTGTGTAGTATTTCTCTGCCTTTTCATTTTTTTTTTTTAACTTATTGTGTTTGTTTCCCAGGCTCCCAGACTTGAATTCTTTCTTCCTTTTGGTTTCTGCCCTCCTAATGTTGGTCCGGTGGTTTGTATAAGCTTCATATAGGGTGAGATTTGTGCTGAGGTTTTTTTGTTTGTTTGTTTTTCCTCTGATGGGCAAGGCTGAGCAAGGTAGTAATCCTGTCTGCTGATGATTGAGTTTGTATTTTTGTTTTGTTTGTTTAGATGAGATGTCCTGCACAGGTTGCTACTGGTGGTTGGGTGATGCTGGTCCTGTATTCAGATGGTTCCCTTTGTGTGAGTTCTCACTGTTTGATAATCCCTAGGGTTAGTTCTCTGGTAGTCTAAGGTCTTGGAGTCAATTCTCCCACTCCAAAAGCTCATGGCTTGATCTCTGGTCAGGAATGAAGATTCCACAAGTGGTTAGTTATGGCTTTAAGTGAGATTAAAACAAATACCCCAAAATGAGAAATCAAAAATGAACCTCAGACAAATGGTAGTTACAAAATCAGGTAAATAATTAAAATAGTGGAATCAGTTCAGTTCAGTTGCTCAGTCGTGTCTGACTCTTTGTAACCCCATGGACTGCAGCACACCAGGCCTCCCTGTCCATCACCAACTCCTGGAGTTTATCCAAACTCATGTCCATTGAGTCGGTGATATACATATACACCCATAAGCAAAATAAAAGTAGTCCAAAAAAAGTAAAGTACAATAGATTGACCCAGTGAACAAATTAAGCCAAAAATTATATCTCCCAGTTAAGAACAAAACTAACTAAAGCAAAAACTGGAAAGCAACACTAAAGCAAGGTGCCAAGTGGGGAATAAATCAATTAAAATAAAACTAACAAATATGTTGAGGGGAAAGGAAAGACAGAAAAGAAAGATAGAGTAGATATGCAAAGTTAAATAGAGGTAGATAAGGAAGATTTATATACATTAAAGGTTAACAGTCAGGGAAAATAACAGTGGAAAAAGCAAATAAAGGAATAAATGCAGAAAAATAATAATAGGCTTAAAACAAATAAAGTTCAAATTAAACAAAAGAGGAAAAAAAGAAAAAGAAAACTCCACAGAACTGCAAAAGCCTAATGTAGATGCAGTGGTTTATAACAATAAAAATTGTGACTGGAAAAAAAAAAAAAACTCGAAAGCTTTATTAGATTTCATAGTGCCAATAAAATCAACAACTGCAGTGGGGGCAGGGTGAAGGAAAAGAAAAATCCAAAAGAATCTTCACAAGTCAAAACATAAGAATAATAAATGTTTTGCTTGAGTCACTGCTGTCAGCGTCTTTCCCTCACTGGGAAGCACAGTCCACCTCACCTCCCTAGGATGCCCTCCAACGATTTGCTATTTTCTTCTGTGAGAACTCTCAGTGTCCTTTTGTATATTCAGTAGACACAGAGTCTGCCTAGTTGATCATGTGGGTTTAATCTGCAGCCTGTACAGTTGGTAGGAAGGTTTTTGGTCTTCTTACTTAGCTACATTGCCCCTGGGTTTTAATTGTGGTTTTATTTCCACCTCTGTACTTGGGTCATCCACTGGGGTATGCTCCTGAGGCTGCCCTGGAGGACTTGGGTCTGTCCTAGTCCGGGTGTGAAGGTAGTGCAGCTGTTTGGGTTGCAGGTGTTCTGATAGCACCAGGTACGCAGGGGAGTTGGTGGCTAGGGCAGCAGGAAATATAGTGCTCTAGAAGGGTATGGAAACTAATATTGGCCAATATACTCCAGTATTCTTGCCTGCAGAGTGCCCCCTGAGAGAAGTGTGGCAGCCCACAGTTCACAGCATCACAAAGAGTGGGACACGACCAAAGCGACCCTCCATGAATAGAAGCAAGACATTTTTTTTGTCCGTGGCAACTCTGCCCCAGTAAGGGTTGAGCATGAAGGTGGCACAACTGCTTGGGTTATGGGGACCTTGGTGGCACCAAATGTGCAGGGACATGGACTGCATCTGCTGCAGGAGTTATGGCCCTATTGGAGTCTTTTTTCAAGACACTGTAGCTGGGGATCAGAAGGCCTCTTTGGCCAGTCTTCACAGTTCTACCCATTCAGGCACTTAGAGGGCTCCCTTGCCTGGGGTCCTTCTCTGTTGTTTGGTGCATCAGGCTCATAGAGGGGGCCCCCTGGCTGGGGAACTACTCTGTAGATCTGCACATTAGGCCCTTAGAGAGGCACCCTGGGTGGGGTCCTACTCTGTGGTTCAGTACGTCAGGCTTTGATGGGCCAGCCTCTCTATTGTTCAGCTGCCAAGTCTGGTGTGTGGAGAGAGAGAGGCTATGGTGATGGCTCCACCCCCTATGCATGACTCAGCAGTATCGCCTTGCTTCCACCCTGCCTGGCTTTCCTCCACAGGCATTTCCCCTCACAATCTCCTCCCTCACAATGCTTCAATCCATTGTCTCTCCACAGTCAACAGCAGCCCTCACCCTGGGATTGCTCCACAATCCCTAAACCCCAGCTCCCAGCCACTATGTCTTCCAGGGGACCTGTGACCCTGTCCAGGGTATTTATGGCTGTGGCAAGGACTGTCTGATTCTCATTCCATTTAGGCTGCCACAGATCAGCTGCTTCACTCTCAGCCTTAAATGTTTCTCCTCTGACTCAGACAATTTCGCTGATGTGGGGATCGGGTTCCTGCTTCAGCTCCCCACCCATCAAGAGCAGGTCCTGTCCTACTAACACTGCTGTTTTTTCCCCTAGTTCCTTCATCCTACAGAGTTTTGTGTGGTTCTACATATTCTTTTCTGCTGGTCAGGTTACTCCTGTCCACTCACAGCTGGTGTTCTGCATGCACTTCTGTGTCTGAAGGTGTATTCCTGATGCATCCATGGAGAGATTTGTACTTCATGTCCACCTACTCCCCTGCCATCTTGTTCTCTCCACTAGCCTGCTTTTTTGTGGGGTGTTTTGTTTGTCTAAAGGGAACTGTTTCTTCACTGTGTCTTGAAGCAACAGAACATGAAAGGAAAATGCTCTCTCTCATATGTACTCTGTGCTGAAAATTGACAAGCATCTTCCACTTGTAAAACAAGCCCAGAGGACAGGGTTCTGCTGGTACTGTTCATCAGGCATTCATCATGAAATGAAATAGTGTACATCTTGAAAGGTCTAGGACAAAGATCCAGTGCTGGAACATTTTGAGGAAGAGGAAATTTTTACTGATTATTTATATCCATCAATCAGTAAATATTTGATATGATTTTGAATATATAATCACCTAAGTCGGTACTGTATTTCTATTAGATTTTAATGACCCCTGCTAAAAAATGCAAGCTATTTGCATTAAATATTGACCAGTGTTAGTACTATTTGGAGAACTGAATTTTCAGTTTGTTATCATGTAACTATTGAAGAATTAATATCATCTAAATATGGAAGCATTATCTTTATTTGTTACTTAATTCTGCTAGACCAAGATCATGGCCAGTTAAATCAGAAAGTTTAGATTATTGAGACATTTTATTATTCACTTATTTTTGTCAGATTTTCTACTATAAAATGTAAATGAAATTTCAACTATGACTCTGTTTTTAATCTCCCTCTGTCCACTTTCCCTTTGCTCCTATCTAATAAGTTTTCAAAACAAGCCCAATTAGACAAGTAAGCATGTAGATTTAGAAAGTTAATATTTTGTAATTTCAAAAGAAATATCTTTTAAAATTATTATTTTAAATGTTTAAGTATTTAACCATTTTAGGTTTGATTCTGATTTAACTCTGTATTGTGTTTTCACTAAAAAACTGTGGAACCCTTATATAAAATACATATCCTTTCATACATAGAAATAGTTAAGTTGACTTTAAATATCTGTGCATATATACATATACATACATACATATAGGTGTGTGTATGTATATGATGATAATTATTATTCTTGTTATCTCTATATAACCCCATGTGAAAATGAAATGTATGCAATCATTTGCATCTTTTAAGAAAATATAATCAAGTGGGAGAGGTAAGAAACCTTAATGTTATAATTGAAACAAAGTACAAAAGAAAAGTCAGGTAAGGTGGGGAAAGAGAAAAGAAGGAAAGGGAAGTAAGAGGAAACTGTCACTCCTCCCTGAGTCGCTGAGTGTGATCTGGATTGGAAGGGCCATACTTAGAAAAGGGGACATGGACGCTCTTCCAGTGGAGTTCAAGATGTAGGTCAATATCTGGGACTGGACAAGTTCTAGTGTTTCCTATAATACTTAGCTATGGTATTTCCATTAATCATGTATGAATGTGAAATTTGGACCATAAAGAAGGCTGAGCACCAAAGAACTGATGCTTTGAAACTGTAGTGCTGGATAAGACTCTTAAGAATCCCTTGGACTTCAAGGAGATCAAACCAGTCAACTCTAAAGGAAATCAACCCTGAATATTCATTGGAAGGACTGATGCTGAAGCTGAAGCTCAAACACTTTGGCCATCTGATATGGAGAGTCAACTCACTGGAAAAGATCCTGATGCTGGGAAAGACTCAAGGCAGGAGAAGAAGGGGGCAGTAGAGGATGAGACGGTTAGATGGCATCACTGACTCAATGGACATGAATTTTATCAAACTACCGAAGACAGTGGAGGACAGATGAGCCTGGCACGCTACAGTCCACGAGGTTGCAAAGAGTCGGATTGACTTAGCAACTGAACAGCAACAACAATAATTCTCAGTCCCAACTTAGGTATTCTATGTTTCTTCACAACCCCACATACCTCATCTATATGAACATAAGTTTTCTTTTTCAGTAAATCAACAAGCAAACCTTTCCTGAAACCTTATTTTATGTACACGATTAGAAGAGGTATTCTAGGAAAAGACAAACAACCAATATCACTCATTCCTTTAAGGAATTAAGAAGCTAGTTGTCAGCTAAAGTGCCAAGATACTAAAGCAACTGGAAGCCAAACTCCAATGCCAGTGGCCTGGTAGATTCTGATCCCAGTAGTCCTAAGAGCTAAGTCAGCAGTACCTTTTAAATGTGTTCACAACTAAATTTCAGTTTGAAAGTGTAGAAAGATTATAAAGCATTATCCTTCCTGCTTCTCTGTAGGTGATGTAATGTATCAAGTCTAAGAATAAGATGTAACATAGATGACCTAAGATTCAGCAGTAACTAGAAACTGAAGAGCTTCTATTAATGACATTGCATTAATAGAACAGAATTTGGATCTAGGATCCCTACTTCCTTCCTGCTTTTCTATATATGTGTTTTCTTTTCTGCACCTTTTTTTTCATTTATGATTTCCTAAATCTCCTTCCTCAATTTGGGAAGCAGTTTATATTAATAGTTAAGTATTTGCACATGTCATGGTATGAACATTATAGTGACTTTCATTATAATCTATTTGTGAATATGAGATTAGAGAAGTGAATTTACCCCAAGACACTTGTTTTCCTTGTAATTTGGAGTCAGTTGAAGACATTGTCTATTCCTGTAGTTAGTAAGTACCATTATAAAAATAATTGTTTTTTCAAAGTACATCTGGTACTATGAGCAATGTTTATAAAGTAGGATAGATTATTTTTGTGTGTGTTGATGAGCGTAAATTTTATCATTTGAAAAAATTGACCTCTGTGATTTTCTAAATTGAGATCATCCTTATAACATTTTCAGCCTCTGCCAAAGGCATGTCCTATGATTTTTAGTGTTTTGTATGATTGGATTGTTTTATCAACATGCTGCCAGATCAAAAGCCGTGTTTGCTAGCATCCCTCCTCAGGTACAGAAATTTAATCAGGCATGTTGTAGTCTTTGCAGTGTGGCCTTTTGCTTGTAAATGATTCCTGTTGCATCTCAATCGCAGGGAATAGCAAACTTTCACCACGAACAGATGGCAGAGTGACTTCAGCCATTTGTGGCCACAATGGCACCCCACTCCAGTATTCTTGCCTGGCAAATCCCATGGATGGAGGAGCCTGGTGGGCTGCAGTCCATGGGGTCGCTAGGACTCGGACACGACTGAGCGACTTCACTTTCACTTTTCACTTTCATGCATTGGAGCAGACAATGGCAACCCACTCCAGTGCTCTTGCCTGGAGAATCCCAGGGACAGGGGAGCCTGGTGGGCTGCCATCTATGGGGTCGCACAGAGTCGGACACGACTGAAGCAACTTAGCAGCAGTAGTTTCATCCAGGGGAAATTTAAGTCCCTTGAAAATTGATCTGTGATGCTGTTGTCCAGATCTGACTCACCTTGGATGGGTGGTGCTGCTGACAGAGGCAGCAGCACCAGCAGATGGACTTCTATGGGTTCGTTTCTCTCAGTCAGTCAGTCAGTTCAGTCGCTCAGTTGTATCCGACTCTGCGACCCCATGAATCGCAGCATGCCAGGCCTCCCTGTCCATCAGCATCTCCTGGAGTTCACTCAGATTCATGTCCATCGAGTCAGTGATGCCATCCAGCCATCTCATCCTCTGTCGTCCCCTTCTCCTCCTGCCCCCAATCCCTCCCAGCATCAGAGTCTTTTCCAATGAGTCAACTCTTCGCATGAGGTGGCCAAAGTACTGGAGTTTCAGCTTTAGCATCATTCCTTCCCAAGAAATCCCAGGGCTGATCTCCTTTAGAATGGACTGGTTGGATCTCCTTGCAGTCCAAGGGACTCTCAAGAGTCTTCTCCAACACCACACACAGTTCAAGAGCATCAGTTCTTCATTTCTCTAGGCAATTACAAACCTGTTGCTAAAACATACAGCTATCTAGCATTTTTATATCTCTATGTGGCAACACTTCTGTTGACTAAAAAAGATGCACAGCATGAGAGTTTCAACTTAAGTTTTATTTGGGACAAAATGAGGACTGCAGCCTGGGAGACAGCACCTCAGACAGCTCTGAGAGACTGCTCTGACCAGGTAATGGGGCAAGGTCAATATATAAGATTTTGGTGAAGGGGGAATTCAATGCAATCAAGTGGTTAATTTATAAGAGGTTTTCGGCTAGTATGAGTAATTGATGTCATCATGAGGGGATTTCGTGCTTTTCTAGATAGGAGGAGATGCAAGGATTGGAATAATGAAGTCAGTTCCTGAAAATATCTATCTAAAGACCAGTCACCCGATTCCCTGGAGCACAGAGCGCCTCCCTCTCCACCCTGAACTCCCTCAGGGGTGTTGAAGGCCAACAGCTGCAGCAGCACAGGGGTCAATCTCCACAGAGGCAGACGGCAAATGCCCTTGTTCTTCAGTTTCTGGCATGCTTCAGGCAAATGTCAATTTGTAGTTGACACGTCTATCAGTTTATGATCATAAAAATAGAGGTCTAGTCCCCTCACTCTTCCCACCCCAGACTACCCTAATGGGCATGCTTTTGTATTACAAAACAGTTTCTGTTTTTCCTTTTAAGAATATTCTTAAACAAGAAAACACAACAACCAGGCAGAAACTGTAAAAGCAAAAGCCACAAAGTTTCAATGGGAAAAGTGATTCCTTGGTTTACTTAAAACCTTGGCATGTGTTTTCATAGTTGGTTGGTTGCAGTGGAGCTGTGAAAGTGAAAGTGTTAGTCGCTCAGTCCTCTCTGACTCTTTGCTACCCCATGGACAGTAGCCCACCAGGCTCCTCTGTCCATGGAATTTACCAGGCAAGTATGCTAGAGTAGGTTGTCATTTCCTCCTCCAGGGTTTCTTCCCGACCCAGGGATCAAACCTGCATCTCCTGCATTGCAGGCAAATTCTTAACATCTGAGTGACTTAGTGTGAGCCAGCTGTTGAATCTCAGATCCTATTGTATATATTTTTTTAAAACAATGCCACAGACAGGTTATTAAATCTAGTAGCCATTTCTGTGTAGTGAGTATTAAAATTGTCATAAAAGGTGTTGTTTCCTATGAAAGTAGGATATAGGTTTATTTTATAATAAATTATAATTTACTGAGTTCCTAAAAGCAAATTCTATTAATAAAATAGAAACTGTATTTTTTTTTTTTAAGTAATCAAGCACACTCCTCTCAGGGGAATGCTTTCCTGTGATATATCTTTTCCCCCAACATACTCAGACATTATTCACATTTTTTAAAAATCTAACAAACTTTCAGTGACTTTTTCACAAAACATAATGCCATGGTTTTATGCTATATTGAGGATGTATTACTGTATCTTTATTTTAATATGATAGCACTGCCAATTTGGTGATTTTGAGATGTATTTTTATTGTTTAGTCACTAAGTCGTGTCCACTCTTTGTGACCCCATGGACTGTAGCCCACCAGGCTCCTCTGTCCATGGAATTTTCCAGGCAAGAATACTGGAGTGGGTTGCCATTCTCTTCTCCAGGGGATTCTCTTCCCAACCCAGGGATCAAACCTGCATCTCCTGCATTGGCAGGTGGGTTTTTATCATTGAGCTACAAGGGAAGCCCATTGTATTTTTAATTTACGATAATTGATACACTCACTTTCTCTTATTCTCATCATCATGAACAGAATTTTATGAAACAAATACCCAGACCAAGGGACAAAGTTAAACAGAGTCCATTTATATAATAGAATTTATGAAGTCCATTTTGTGCCAAGTTGGTAACTTGAATAGATGGCATAATATGTCAAATGGGCAGCTAATTGTTCTATGAACATTTTTTAATGGGAGTTGTTTCTCTGTAAAGGCAATGAGACAGACTGTTCTGTAAGTCAGAAAGAGAATCTAGCTTTGAATATGGTTATTAACACTCCTGCAATTAAGAAGAAAAACTTTCAGGCACATCAGTGTATTAGTGTGAATGCAACTGAAATCCTTTGCTCATTCATATTCAGCTAATAATTAGAGCAATTGTTAGTGAAACATAAAAATCAAAAAGTTATCCTAATCTGACTCATATTAGAAAGCATTTTTAAAAGTTTCCCCAAAAGCTAATTCTGTATTTCAGCCCCCAGTTATCGAGTACCTACAAGGGCCAGCCCTCATCTTTATTCTGTGCGTGTTTGTATTTGTCATTCAGATGTGCCTGACTGTTTGCGATAATATGGACTGTAACCCACCAGGCTCCTCTCCCCGTGGGCTTGTGTGCAAAGCTAGTAGAAGACACACCTCCAGGATGTCCTTGTCCTGCCCCAGGAGCAGTGGGAGCAAGCAGTGCACAGGCTGGAATTAAACCATCCCTCACCCCAGGCACTAGTATCATTGTGCTCTGAACAACCTATACAGGGCTGTATGGTCCTAGCCCCTACTACGCTTAGGAATTGGGTGTTCAAGGATGAAGAAAATATATCACCTAGGTCCTGCAAAGAAGTGCAGGTGTGAAAAGACAGACACAATAAATAATCACACAAATGAGTATGTAATTTAAAAGGTGCATTAGATGCTTTGAAAAGAAATACAATCTGAGAAGATGACTGGAGAAGCTTAGTTTATATTGAGACATCAAAATAGTCTTCTCTGAGGAAGTGATGTTTAAGCTGAGACCTGAAGCACGAGTCATAGATGAGCAGTGAAATGTGGGGAAGAGAATGATCCAGGGAGAGGAAATATTCTGTTATGACGTTCAGGTGGGAACAAAAGCTTGCTTGTATTTCAGGAGCTGAAAAGGAGCTTCTGTTCCTGGAACATAATGAACAAGGCGGGAGTTTTTTAAAGCAAAGATCATGTGGAATATTTGAGTGCTTGGTCAGAATTTTAGACTATATTATAAATTTAATGGCCAGACTCTGAAAGATGTTAAAGGGGGAAAGAATGTGATCGTATATGTGTTGAAATAAAATCACCCTGGCTTTCATGCAGAAAGTGGCTTGGAGTAGGGGAATAAAGGGAGAGAATAAAGGGATTTTTGCAGTAGTCTAACAGATCTCGAGCATGGACATAATGCTGCTTGGTTTTAGAGGTTAGCCTGGGTGATGGATTGATTTTAGAAATGCCAACCATTGACCTTGTGAGGGATTAGAGAGATGAAAGTTCAAGCTCCATCATGAGTTATTAGCAGCCATGTGCTAAGTCACTTGTCATGTCCAGCTCTTTGCAGTTCTGATAGACTGTAGCCTGACAGGCTCCTCTGTCCATGGGATTTTCCAGGCAAGAATACTGGAGTGGGTTTCCAATTCCTTCCCCAGGGGATCTTCCCGACACAGAGATGGAACCATGTCTCCTGCATTGGCAGCCAGATTCTTCACCACTGAGCCACCTAAGAAGCTCATACATGTATGCATGCTAAGTTGCTTCAGTCCTGTTTGAATCTGTAAAACCATACAGACCATAGCCTGCCAGGCTCCTCTTCCCATGGGATTCTCCAAGCAAGAATACTGGAGTGAGATGCCATGACCTCCTCCAGGGGATTTTCCCAAACCAGGGATTGAACCCTTGTCTCTTATATCTCCTGCACTGGCAAGTGAGTTCCTTACCACTATCACCACCCAGGGAGCCCAGGAGCAGCCATATGAATTACCAGTTAAGGCTGGAGATACCACTGGAGGAGAGATGGATTTGGATATCATGTCCTCTCATGGAGATGTTTGTAAAGTGTGCTCAAAGATCTTTCAGATAGGCAGTTATATACATTGGACTGGACCTTAAGAGAAGTGTCCTATACCTAGGTGAAACTTCAAGCCATGGACATTGATGAGCTTACCTCCAAAGTGAATTTAAAGTAGAAGAGTCAAAAGACAGAGCCTGAAAAGTAATAGGCTAGCCAAAACGCTTGTTCTGGTTTTTCTGTCAGATGGTATGGAATAACCCCAGTGAACTTTTTGACCAAATCAATACTTCATCTAAGAGGACCAAGAAAATCCAGGAGAGCATAACACTACAGAGACAAAGAAGTGTAAATGATCTTCAGCTCATCATCCCTATTGAATGCAGGGGTCACATAAATAAATGCCCATTGGATTTGCTACATTTAGGTCATGGGCACCCTAAGCAAGAAATATTTTATTACATTGGGAAGAATGAACAGAGAATGGAAGTTGAAAGCAACATTTGCTGTGAGAAATGGGGCTTTAAAGAGGACTGTTTAGTTGTGAAGTTGTGTCTGACTCTTTTGAGACCTCATGGACTGTAGACCACAGGCTCCTCTATCTCTGGGATTTTCCAGGCAAGAATATTGGAGAGGATTTTCATTTCCTTCTCTAGGGAATCTTCTCGATCAAGAAATAAAACCCAAGTTTCCTGTACTATAGGCAGATTCTTTACTACTGAGGCATGAGGGGAAACCAAAGAGGATTAGAAAGACTAAAGAGAATGAGACACCCATATATACATACACAAACACACACACACATGTATCCCTTATTAGTATTATTGTTTCAGATACTGTTGTATGCAAAACAATTTTTAATATACAGAAAACTTAACAATTAGCCTTTAATAAATTATCTTTCCATTCAGTTCAGTTCGGTCACTCAGTCATGTCCAGCTCTTTGCAACCCCATGGACTGCAGCACGCCAGGCCTCCCTGTCCATCACCAACACACAGGATTTACTCAAATTCATGTCCATTGAGTCGGTGATACCATCCAACCATTTAATCCTCTGTCGTCCCCTTCTCCTCCTGCCTTCAATCATTCCCAGCATCAGGATCTTTTCCAGTGAGTCAGTTCTTCACATCAGGTGGCCAAAGTAATGGAGTTTCAACTTCAGCATCAGTCCTTCCAATGAATATTCGGGATTGATTGCCTTGAGAATGGACTGGTTGAATCTCCTTGCAGTCCAAGGGACTCTCAAGAATCTTCTCCAACACCACAGTTCAAAAGCACCAATTCTTTGGCGCTCAGCTTTCATTATAGTCCAACTCTCACATCTATATGTGACAACTGGAAAAACCATATATTTGACTAGATAGACCTTTGTTGGCAAAGTAATGTCTGCTTTTTAAATATGCTGTCTAGGTTGGTCATAACTTTTCTTTGAAGGAGCAAGCATCTTTTAATTTCATGGCTGCCGTCACCATCAGCAGTGATTTTGGAGCCCCCCTCAAAAATATAAAGTCAGCCACTGTCTCCCCATCTATTTCCCATGAAGTGATGGGACCATATGCCATGATCTTAGTTTTCTAAATGTTGTGTTTTAAGTTATCTTTTTCACTCTCCTCTTTCAGATTCATCAAGAGACTCTTTAGTTCTTCTTCACTTTCTGCCATAAGGGTGGTGGTATCACATGCATATCAGAGATTATTGATATTTCTCCCAGAGATCTTGATTCTAACTTGGGCTTCATCCAGCCCGACATTTTGCATGATGTACTCCGCATATAAGTTAAATAAGCAGAGTGACAAAATACAGCCTTGACATACTCCTTTCCCGATTTGGAACCAGTCTGTTGCTCCATGTTCAGTTCTAACTGTTGCTTCCTGACCTGCATACAGATTTCTCAGGAGGCAGGTTAGGTGGTCTGGTATTCCCATCTCTTTCAAAATTTTCCACATTTTGTTGTAATCCACACAGTCAAAGGCTTTGAAATAGTTAACAAAGCAGAAATAGATGTTTTTCTGGAACTCTCTTGCTTTTTTGATGATCCACCAAATGTTGGCAATTTGATCTCAGGTTCCTCTGCCTTTTCTAAATACAGCTTGAACATCTGGAAGTTCACAGATTGCCTACTGTTGAAGCCTGGCTTCAAGAATTTTGAGCATTACTTTGCTACCATATGAGATGAGTGCAATTGTGCAGTAGTTTGAGCATTCTTTGGCATTGCCTTTCTTTGAGATTGGAATGAAAACTGACTTTTCCCAGTCCTGTGGACATTGCTGAGTTTTCCAAATTTGCTGGCATATTGAGGGCAGCACTTTCATAGCATCATCTTCAAGGATTTGAAAGAGCTCAGCTGGAATTCCATCACCTCCACTAGCTTTGTTCATAGTGATGCTTCCTAGGCCCACTTGACTTCACATTTCAGGATGTCTGGCTCTAGGTGAGTGATCACACCATGGTGATTATCTGGGTCATGAAGATCTTTCTTGTACCTTTCTTCTGTATATTCTTGCCACCTCTTCTTAGTATCTTCTGCTTCTGTTAGGTCCAGACCATTTCTGTCCTTTATTGAGCCCATCTTTGCATGAAATATTTCCTTGGTATCTCTAATTTTCCTGAAGAGATCTTTCTGGTATATATATATATATATTCATATGAAGAGGGAGAGAGAAGAGAGCAAGAGAGAAGCAGAGATAGAGAGAGCCTAATGTATATTTGTATATTGGTGGAGAAGATTCATGGTAAGAAGATAAGTTAAAATTCAGGGGAAAGATTGAGTTGTCAGTAGAGGGACATCCCTGAATCCTTTGGCAAGGGAAGATCTGGAAACTAAGTGGAAAATCAGACTTTTGTCATATAGAGGATTTCAACAGAAGAGTGAAAGAGAAGGTGGTTATGTGCGGCATTTTGCAGTAAGGACTTAGTACAACCATAAAAGAGGTATTTGTTGATGGAAAAAAGCAAAGTCATCCAATGAGAGTAAGAGTAGGGAGGTTCAATCAGAGGTCCTCAAAATTTGAAGAAAGTTGTACACTAGGTGTTGAAAGGAAAAGGTGAGTGACACAGTCAGGGGATGTGGGTGCCCCCAGAAGCTGGAGATCTTCAATCAGAAGATTAGATGAGTGTGATTCCTTAACAAGTGACCTGGAAGGATATTCGATAATGACCATGTGTTATGTTTACATTTGTGTGTTTCCCTGTTATGACAAGTGGGTGAAGAATGAGGCAAATATGTTTCAGGAAAAGGAAATTGTTTGTGAATATCTGTCAATTCTGTAAAACCCTTGACTCATTCAAGGAGTGAAAATTATAGGGAAGTGACTAAAGGAAAATGAGTCATAGAACCCAGTGGAACTCAAAGCTGGTTTACCAGCACTAGAGAGAAGAGTCTCAGGGGACGTGTACAAGTAAATATATCATTGGAAGAAAATATGGACACATTTTTAAGCCTAATTACCTACAGATTTTAAAATGACTCCCAGGGACTTCCCTGCCACATCAGTGTTTAAGGCTTCAGAGGGGGCACACGTTCGATGAACCCTGGTCAGGGAGCTAAAATCCCACATGCTTTGTGGCAAAAAAAAAAAAAAAAAAAACTAAACTAAAACATAAAGCAGAAGCAATATTTTTACAAAGTCAATAACATTTTTTAAAGGTCTACATAAAAAATCTTAAAAACAGATAATTTGTGCTGTCCTGATATCATATGATGAGAGGGCCAGGACTAAATTTGAGTCTCTCTGTGATGACAATATTTAGCACAACACTCTGGGTGTGTGTGGATAGGATGAAGGAGAAGATTATATGACAGATTGAGAGGACAAAACTGAGGAACCAAGGGGTTAGGCCAATTGCCTACAGGGACATCAGCATTTTCTGTAGAATCAGCAATAACAGGGATGGCAACAGAATGGTGTGTCTTTGCAAGATGCCAGAAACTTCCAGAGTATTGTAGAAAGTGTCAAAGTAACATAGCTTCAGGATAAGTTTCTCAAGAAAACGTTAAAAAAAAGAAGTTGTTTATTTATTTACTGACTTATGAAATCATGAGGTGCCATTGGTAAAAGACTGTCATTGAAAAACCTCCAAACATGGTCATTCACTGGATGGGAGAGAATAAATGCTCTTTTCGAGCTACATAGGAAAAAAAAATGTTCAAGTTTCTAACAAGATCAGCAGGAAAGGGGATGTGTTTGGAAAGATCTCTTGGCTACAGATACTTTCACAGAGTATGTTCTTATTTTGAGAAATTTGGGGGCCTTTTTGTTTTTTCTTTTCATTGAATATATTAAAAAGCAATGGCTAACAAGTAACCCAGTTCACTGGTTTCTCATGCTTCTGATATATCCTTCAAAAAGAACCAGTAAATATTAAGGTATCAAAAATAAACGTTAGATCAAGTTGAATAATTGTGATCACTTTTAATTTTTTTGGTTGTGGATAAAATTCTATATCTAAGAACATATGTTTAAACACTTTTATTGATGTATCAGTTCAGTTCAGTCACTCAGTCGTGTCTGTTCTGACTCTACGTGATTCCATGAAGCATGGCACGGCCAGGCCTCCCTGTCCATCACCAACTTCTGGAGTTTACCCAAACTCATGTCCATCAAGTCGTTGATGCCATCCAGCCATCTTATCCTCTGTTGTCCCCTTCTCCTCCTGACCCCAATCCCTCCCAGCATCAGGGTCTTTTCCAATGAGTCAACTCTTCGCATGAGGTGGCCAAAGTACTGGAGTTTCAGCTTCAGCATCGTTCCTTCCAATGAACACCCAGGACTGATCTATTTTAGGAAGGACTGGTTGGATCTCCTTGCAGTCCAAGGGATTCCCAAGAGTCTTCTCCAACATCACAGTTCAAAAGCATCAATTCTTCGGCTCTCAGCTTTCTTCACAGTCCAACTCTCACATCCATACATGACCACAGGAAAAACCATAGCCTTGACTAGATGGACCTTTGTACTCTGCATATAAGTTAAATAAGCAGGATGACAATACACAGCCTTGAGGTACTCCTTTTCCTATTTGGAACCAGTCTGTTGTTCCATGTCCAGTTCTAACTGTTGCTCCCTGACCTGCATACAGATTTCTCAAGAGGCAGGTCAGGTGGTCTGGTATTCCTATCTCTTTCAGAATTTTCCACAGTTTATTGTGATCCACACAGTCAAAGGCTTTGGCATAGTCAATAAAACAGAAATAGATATTTTTCTGGAACTCTCTTGCTTTTTTGATGATCCAGTGGATGTTGGCAACTTGATCTCTGGTTCCTCTGCCTTTTCTAAAACCAGCTTGAACATCAGGAATTTCACGGTTCATGTATTGCTGAAGCCTGGCTTGGAGAATTTTGAGCAGAATGGGAGCTGACTATGGCTCATATCATGAACTCCTTATTGCCAAATTCATACTGAAATTGAAGAAAGTAAGGAAAACTGCTAGACCATTCAGGTATGACCTAAATCAAACCACTTATGATTATACAGTGGAAGTGAGAAACAAATTTAAGGGACTAGATCTGATAGACAGAGTGCTTGAAGAACTATGGATGGAGGTTCATGACATTGTACAGGAGACAGGGATCAAGACCATAACCATGGAAAAGAAATGCAAAAAAGCAAAATGGCTGTCTGAGGAGGCCTTACAAATAGCTGTGAAAAGAAGAGAAGTAGAAAGCAAAGGAGAAAAGGAAAGATATAAGCATCTGAATGCAGTGTTACAAAGAATAGCAAGGAGAGATAAGAAAGCCTTCCTCAGCAATAACTGCAAGGAAATAGAGGAAAACAACAGAATGGGAAAGACTAAAGATCTCTTCAAGAAAATTAGAGATACCAAGGAAAAATTTCATCCAAAGATAGGCTTGATAAAGGACAAAAATTGTATGGACCTAACAGAAGCAGAAGATATTAAGAAGAGGTGGCAAGAATACACAGAAGAACTGTACAAAAAAGATCTTCATGACCCAGATAATCATGATGGTGCGATCACTTACCTAGAGCCAGACATCCTGGAATGTGAAGTCAAGTGAGCCTTAGAAAGCATCGCTACAAACAAAGCTAGTGGAGTTGATGGAATTCCAGTTGCGCTATTTCAAATCCTGAAAGATGATGCTATGAAAGTGCTGCACTCAATATGCCAGCAAATTTAGAAAACTCAGCAATGGCCACAGGACTGGAAAAGGTCAGTTTTCATTCCAGTTCCAAAGAAAGGCAATGCCAAAGAATGCTCAAACTACCGCACAATTGCACTCATCTCCCACGCTAGTAAAATATTGAAGTATTATTGATTTGTAATTTTGTATTAATCCCTGCTGTAAGCAAAATGACTTAGGTATACACATATATACATTTGTTTTTATATTCTTTAACATTATGGTTTATCCCAGGATATTGAATGTAGTCCCCTATGCTATAGAATAGGACCTTGTTGTTTATCCATCCTCTGTTTACAGTCTGCTTCTCAAACTCCCAGTTCTTCTCTCCCACACCCACCTCCCCCACAGCAACCACAGGGTGTGTTCTCTACATCCGTGAGTCTGTATCTGTACTAGGTTCATTTGTGCCATACTTGAGATTCCACATATAAGTAATATGTTTGTTTTTCTCTTCAAGATTTTCTTCACTTAGTATGATAGGTCCATCTATGTTGCTGCATCTGAGAACATGATAATAATCAATGCTGAATACAATATTCTGTATAATTCCATGATACATGACCATGGAGAAGAAAGTACTTGAGTCATTTAACATGTAACCTGTGTTGGCTGGCAGCACAAAGCCACAGAGATAGTTTCTCTGGAGGACTGTCCTGATGAGGACTTCGTGTCCACTGCTAGCCCTGCTCTGGTGAACTATCTGCACTAGTTTGACTTTACTGACATTGTGCCCATATGATAAATTGCAGAATTATTTTATTAGATCTATGCAAATGAATGGATAACATTATACAGTTTTTGAGAAATGTCTTATACATCTTTTTAGAAGTTGCTATGTCCTCTCCAGTTTTAAATGTCATTAACATGATTAAAATATACTAGATTTTCATATTCCATGTGCCACATCTTAGGAATACATAGCAATTATTTTATGATTATTTATTACTTTGTCAACAAAGGTCTGTTTAGTCAAGGCTATAGTTTTTCCAGGAGTCATGTATGGATGTCAGAGTTGGACTATAAAGAAAGCTGAGTGCTGAAGAATTGATGCTTTTGAACTACAGTGTTGGAGAAGACTCTTGAGAGTCCCTTGGACTGAAAGGACATCCAACCAGTCCATCCTAAAGAGATCAGTCCTGAGTGTTCATTGGCACGACTAATGTTGAAGCTGAAACTTCAATACTTTGGCCACCTGATGCAAAGAGCTGAGTCATTTGAAAAGTCCCTGATGCTGGGAAACATTGAAGATGGGAGAAGAAGGGGATGATAGAGGATGAGATGGTTGGATGGTATCACCGACTCAATGGACAAGAGTTTTGGTAAGCTCCAGGAGTTGGTGGTGGACAGGGAGGCCTTCTGTGCTGCAGTACATGGGGTCGCAAAGAGTCAGTCACGACTGAGTGACTGAACTGAACTGAACTACCTGATTTACAAGTATGAGCTTCCCTGGTGACTCAGAAGAAAGGAATCCACCAGCAGAGCAGGGGCCACAGGATGTGGGTTGATCCCTGGGTCAGGAAGACCCCCTGGGGAGGACACCCCAGGAAAGCTATTTTACCCTGCAGATCTTCCTGCTTCCCTCATGATACATTATTCAAACATAGCTGACTCGGTTAATCAAAGTTCACCTTCATTTTACCATTATATACAAGATAAATGTATATAAATGTAAACTCTGTAACGAGGTTTTAATAAAATAAGGAAATGTTACTTTAAAGCCTCAAATGCATTCCCTATTTCTGGAAATGGTAGATTTATTCAAATTAATTAAAAAGTTATTTGTTTTACTGATAGTTTTCATCATTTTGGTTAACATATTAGTTTATAAATTTATGAGAAATACAAAGTTTTATATATTATATGTACTTAATATAACATGTACATTATGTCTGAATAATTCAGTGTAATTCTGAAAGGAAGGGTTTTTGTTTTTTTTTTACATTAAACTTTGTAAACCAATCAAGCAGAATCATCCAGGTTAAGAAGCATCTGTGGAGAGCCATCTGGAACTGTAAATTCAGAAATGTAAGCCTCAGTGGAAATTGTTCATTTTCAGAAATTACCCAGATATTTGATTAATGGCAAATGTGTACACACACACTTATAAAAATACAAAGAGTACAAATTAGAAAATGTAGAAGAGACTCTTTTTCCCATTTCTAAAATCACACCTGTATTCTTGATCTATTCATATTAAATATTAGGGAAAATTCAATTACTAAAATTACTTAGAGAGTTTAACAGTAGTATTTTTAGTATCAAGAAACTTAAGACATGGAAGTTTATGACAGGATCCAGTTGCACTGAAGGCTGAGCTAAGAATCTGGGGGCATAAAACAAGATAAACTTTTACGTAAGGAGTAAGAAGATCCAACCAGTCCATCCTAAAGGAGATCAGTCCTGGGTGTTCATTGGAAGGACTGATGTTGGAGCTGAAACTCCAATACTTTGGCCACCTGATGCGAAGAGCTGACTCATTGGAAAAGACCCTGATGCTGGGAAAGACTGAGGGCAGGAGGAGAAGGGGAGGACAGAAGATGAGATGGTTGGATGACATCACCGACTCAATGGACATGGGTTTATGTGGACTCTGGGAGTTGGTGATGGACACGGAGGCCTGGCATGCTGTGGTTCATGGGGTCACAAAGAGTCGGACACAACTGAGCGACTGAACTGACTGACAGACTGAACTTTTCAAATGGACTAGGTAATTCCCCTTTACAAATTCAAGGGTATTTTTATTTATGCTGATTGCTTTTAAATTTCTGTCTCAAACTAGGAATCAGGTCACCCAGAGCTATGAGATGCAATGAATAATAAAAACAAAGTTATGTGGATAATGTGCCTATTTAGTTTTTCCCATTTCCAAAAGTGTCTCTTCATTACAATTTAATCAATATACTTCTAAGATACATCTCAGTTAAAATACTCAATGAATAATAGTTAAAATGATTAAAAATGAACTAAGATTTTCATCATTATGGTATACTTTATGGATTTTATAAACCAGAAAGTAAAAACTTTTAAGACTTCTGAAATTGAAAACTATGGTTTTCAAATAAAGTGTTTCTAGTTTATTATTTAATTTTTAGAGTATACTCTTCAAATTTAGAACTAAATATAGATTTAGAACATTAATTGGTAGCTCAGACAGTAAAAAATATGCCTGCAATGCAGGAGATCTGGGTTCAATTCCTGGGTCGGGAAGATCCCCTGGAGAAGGAAATGACAACCCACTCCAGTATTCTTGCCTGGGAAATCCCATGGACAGAGGAGCCTGGTGGGCTACAGTCCACGGGGTCACAAAGAGTCAGACAGGAAACTGAGCAAGTATGCATGCACACTTCCCATTAGCGATAACAATTCTTTCTTTATTTGATCCTCAGTACTTGCAAAATAGATGAGTTAGTATGTCTATTTTCAGTGACATGTCCCCAAAATTAGACTCTGTTCAAGCACATGAAGAAATTGCTGTGAATATTTATAGGTTTCCAAATGATTGAGTTTTCATTCTTCTGATAATTACTGTGTAAGTGTTCTGTAAACTGCCAAGTGTTATGCAAATATTAGCTGCTATTAGTAGTTAGGCTTTTCCAGAAGACATTTCCAAGAAAAAGTGAAAACATATATGCTCTAATGTATGTAGCTCCACAGGGAATGAGGGTTGTCTTGTGCTTCCTTGAGGGAACTCATTGGTACTCTCATGCTCGCCTTTGTCACCAGCATGGAGTCTGTCATTCTGGCGGAACAGCAGAATTTCAAGAAGATTAAGGCAAACGGGGACGATTTGTTATCATTTTTCAAAATGTAGTCCCAAACTTCCTAGTTTTTTAAGGTATGATATCTTGTGTTCTAAGTTGTATGTACATATATACATATATATGTATATATATTCGCTTATTTCTTTTTGTAAGTAAATGAATTAATCAATTTTTAGCTGGGCTGGGTCTTCACTACTGTGTGGCCTGCTCATCAGTTGCTGTGTGGGCTTCTCGCTGAGGCAGCTTCTCCTGTTGCAGACCAGGGGCTATAGGACACGAAGCCTTCAGTAGCTGGGGCACATGGGCTTTGCAGTTGCAGCTCCCAGGTCCTAGATTCCAGGCTCAGAGTTGTGGTACACAGGCTTAGCTGCTCAGTGGCATGTGGGATCATCCAGGATCAGGGATCGAACGTGTGTCTCCTGCATTGTCAAGCAGATTTCTTTACCAATGAGCCACCAGGAAGCCCTGTTTGCTTACCTCTTGATGGGTTGCGTCTTATTTTATGGTTCATTTGTATTGATTTTTACTGCTTACAATATATTTCATACACATTCTTTCAATTAACCACTCTAGCAATCAAATAAGATAATATGAAATGATGGACATATCGATCGCCAAGGAGAATATCTCCTACAACTTAAGGCATGCGAAACTGAAGCTCAGAGAGGTAGAAAATTGTCTATCACCATTTAGGTCATGTTAAAAAAAAAAAAAGCAGTGGCAAATTTTTTTGCTTCCAAGTCCTGTTTTTTTCTCACTGTGTCATAGCTAATTCTCAAAAGACTTCCCAATGTCTTTGGGAGATAAAGACATTCATTTTGTAATTTTGAGAATGAGAGAATGACCCACATGATAAGATAAAAATGCAAATCTAGTTCCTTTACAAACATAATTTAAGTACAGAATTGCAGCTTTGTTTAACAGTTTTATGATGAGTGCAGTATGAATTGAAATTGAAATTCTATGGCCTGGGTATATGCCAAGGGTATTAATCATGACGTTCATAGGCCAAAAAAAAGTTTAAATATTCATGGGCATAAAAGAATAAACAAAGCTGAAACATCAACTCTCTAACAATTGGACATTTTTCTGAAAGCCTTAAGAAAATAATCATTGGGTTAAAATGAAATAGTGTCCATACAGACATATTCTACTAATTTTCTTATTGCTAATGAACAAGTGATGCTTCATACAAACGGTCTGTGTTGAATTTTAGAAAGAAGCTGCCACATCTGCAAGGAGATACGTAAGACCTAAGTATAAGGTGAAGCTTCAGAAAGAAAGAAATAAAGAAAAATGTAATATATATACAAATAAAATGGCACTGCCTGAAAAAATACATTATATTAAAAATTAATACACCTTTGAGTCAGTCCTAATGAGGTGGATGAGCCTAGAACCTATTATACAGAGTAAAGTAAGTCAGAAAGAGGAAAACAAGTACTGTATATTAACACATGTATATGGAATCTAGAAAGATGATGCTGATGAGCCTATTTGCAGAGCAGCAGTGGAGACTCAGACAGACTTGTGGACACAGTATGGAAGGGAGAGGGTGGGATGAATTCAGAGAATAGCATGCAAATATATACATTACCAGGTGTAAAATAGATAGCCAGTGGGAATTTGCCATGTGATACAGGGAGCTCAACCCAGCACTCTGTGACAGCCTGGAGGGGTGGGATGGGGTGGGAGGTGGAAGGGAGGTTGCTGAGTCAGGGGGCATATGTACACCTGTGGCTGATTCTTGATGATGTATGGCAGAAACCAGCACCATATTGTAAGACAATTAGCCTCAAATTTAAAAAATAAGTGAAATTAAACATACAAAATTAAATAGTGTCTAGTCATCACAGGAGAAGGCAATGGCAACCCACTCCAGTCCTCTTGCCTGGAAAATCCCATGGATGGAGGAGTCTGGTAGGCTGCAGTCCACGGGGTTGCACAGAGTCGGACACGACTGAAGTGACTTAGCAGCAGCAGCAGCAGCTAGTCATCACAGAAGATCCAAGATATACTTTCCATAAACACAAATACTATGCACCCCACTGGCTTAATGATGAGATTAGAAAATCATGATAAAAGGTTAAAATGCTGAAAAATCATGCATGACAATAGTAAATATTATGATTCTATTAGATAAATATAGCAACAGAAACCTAGTAAGTAAAAGCATGAGGATGAATAAAAAGGATAGGCCAACTCATTTGACCTGAATCAAGAATGTACATCTATCTTGGGGAGAATAACCACTTTCTTAGTATATCTCCACTTTCCTGCAAAACAAGCATTGATTTTTATCTGTGATAAAATTAATTTTACAAATTAATTCTGTTGATATCTTTCACTCCATCTTCTAGATGGTGAATTATTTCATTCTGGATTTGCACACTATATGCATCAAGTTTTTATTTCTTAAATTCTAATATAAGATGAATTAGTGGTTCTACTGTGGTTTATTGTTCCATTGGTTTCCATGTTTGTTTCACCAATGTTTAACACCTTTGTGAAAGGAAGCAATCAGTATTGCTGGCTATTGGACATGGCTTGACAAATAAATAGTTTGTGTTCCAAGGACAGATATTTCATCTTGTACTGATTCAGCATTGTTGTCTCTGAAATTCACTTTCAAAGGGTCACATTTGTTCTCAATTGTGACTGTGTATTACCTGACTATATGTTATGTGAGAAGCTTTTAAAAACTCCCAGTGCCTGTCACACTCCAGATGAATGAAATCAGAATTTGGGAGAGTAGTGCAGTGGTATTGGAAAGAAAAAAGTCTTAGTTGATACTTTGTGCAGACTTGATTAAGAACCACTGCTTTTAGAGAAAGAAATCCATTAGTTTCAGTGTCTTAAGTGAGACTAAAACAAGCCCACAGATTTCTGAGTGTCCACAGTTATGAGCTGGAGAAGGCGATGGCACCTCACTCCAGTACTCTTGCCTGGAAAATCCCATGGATGCAGGAACCTGGTAGGCTGCAGTTCGTGGGATCTCGAAGAGTCGGACACGACTGAGCGACTTCCCTTTCACTTTTCACTTTAATGCATTGGAGAAGGAAATGGCAACCCATTCCAGTGTTCTTGCCTGGAGAATCCCAGGGATGGCAGAGCCTGGTGGGCTGCCGTCTATGAGGTCGCACAGAGGCAACTTAGCAGCAGCAGTAGCAGTAGCAAAGTTATGAGCAACATTTTAGAAAATGGGATAACTGTTGGCAAGAATGTAGTATCATGTATAGCATATTCCAGCTAAACTAAGTCTTCTTAAAACAAAACTCAAGAGATGATATTTTCCTGATTAGAGCAAAGAGATAATTTTGATGAATCATTGCAAAAAAAAAAATAAAAATATATAACAAAAACTTTAAAAATATAACTATAAAGGATTTAATTTGGTGATAAAAGATTTAACCAGATGTAATAGCATCTCATTTGTGAATATACATGGCCTTTAAATGGAGCAGAGAATACCCACATTTTTAGTCAATGTTTCACATTGCTGTCATGACATGTGTGAAATAAACAAGAAATATTTTTGAGACCAAATTCAATGATTCTGTGTTTTACTGGTATACTTCCAATAAAAACTTCATTTCACTTCCTGAAATGCATTTTTATCAAATTTGGTAAGAATTCTATTATCAGTTGTCCGGAAAACATCTGTAATATATAAATCAATCTTAATTAATTTAAAGTCACTGTGCCTTATTATTTTATTTGGGGGAATCCATAAAAAGATTCTAGGTTCATCTGATGACAGAAAAATCCCAAAGTTTCAAATACCAAGATGGTCTTGCTAAAGTTTCCTTGAGTATCTTAGCTCTTCCCTCCATATGCTGACTGATAGATGTCCTGTGGAGCTGACAACCATGTACAGGTGATGTTAATGATGGTGATGGTGATGCTCAGGAAGATGAGGATGACTCCTATCTTTCACATTGACCATGAAAGTTCTACCACTTATAGTGCAACACATAAAAAGGATGCTTTATCAGATACGATAATAGAAAACTTAATTAAGCTTTCCAATAATGTTTTCTATGTTGTGTAACTTTTTTGATGCTTCTAATACTGTAAATGCTGTCAAAGTGTATCTTTGTATGAGAAGATGCTAATATAATCTGTAACACTATACAGCACAATTTCTTTTGAGGATAGCAATTTGGCATGCAAAATTTCAGGTGTAAACTTCAGAAATTAGTGAACATTTTATTCGGTTGAAAGACATTTCGTAGTTGGGAATGTTGTCAACGTTTATCTAGGTAGTTTATTCTTAGTCTTGACTTGAGCCTAAGGGCTTGGAAGGGCAGTCAGTGAGAAGTAACTGACTTGTTCTATAGGACTAAAAGAAGTGAAAAAAAAGAGATTGGATGATTCACAGGTACAAGCAACCTGGACTTTCCATAAAAGAGAACATCCTCCTCATTAGGAAACCCCAGTCTAAAGTCAGGAGATAAGAGGATAGTTATTGGGGATATTCAACTAAAGGCTTCACCTGTTTGGAATGTGTAATGAGATTCCTGCCATACCTGAGAAGTTGCTTTGGACAACATCAAAGGTCTCTTTCATTGCTAGAGTTCCATAATTAAAAATAGAAGATAAGCAGTTTGAATAAGATATTCTAACTATGTAAAAATACAGTGATGCACTTTCTTTGACTTATTGCAATAATTATTACTCCTGTGTTTTTAATACTTTGTATCTGAAAGATAGAACAGAGCCTCAGGTTTCACTCTTTCTTTTAACCCTTTGGTAGGATTTCATTATAGACAGAAACCTAAGCAGAAATTAGTCAGAGATGAATTTTGTTATTATAGATACAACTTGTATGAAAACTCTGTCACCAAATGGCACAAAGATTTTATTTATAGTGTTGTGGGTAAAAGTTGAAGGTGGGAAGTACAATTGTAAAGGAGAACTCAGGAGAGGCCAAAACAAAGATATGATATTGTGATTTATAAGAAATACATGTTTGATCTTCAGATGACCAAAATATATTTCTCAGATATATTTGGTCTTCTGTAGTTCCTAGTTCACATTTCCCCAAATCCTTGGAATTTCTTGAAGGATGAGACTTAATGAGAGCATCTTTTATTATAATATTTGTTCTCTTGTCCTCAGTTCCTGAAATGAGTTTCTTGTTGTTCATAATGAGCACCTTCCCACCACAACTGAGTTCCTGTTAACAAGATGACGTTCTGAACACAGCTAAAGATGGGGGTGCTGGTTGCAGAGGGACCAACTGTGATTAGACGGTTGGAAATCTCTAAGAAGGGCTGATGCTGAAGCTCAAGCTCCAATACTTTGGCCACCTGATGTGAAGAGCCAACTCACTGGTAAAGACTCCAATGTTGGGAAAGATTGAAGGCAAAAGGAGAAGGAGGCGACAAAGGATGAGATGGTTGGATGGCATCACAGACTCAATGGAAATGAGTTTGAGCAAGCTCCAGGAAATAGTGAAGAACAGGGAAGCCTGGTGTGCTGCAGTCCATGGGGTCTCAAAGAGTCAGACACAACTTAGTGACTGAACAACAAAGCCAGTAAAATGTTTCTCTGAGCCCTGTGCATTAATCTGGCAAATTAGTTAACCCCAAGGAAGGGATTGTGGGGTCTTCTGATTTGTAGCCAATTCCTCTGAGTACAGGTGACAACCTGAACCTGCACCTGATGTCTGAAGCCCAAGGAGGGACTCTCCAGTATGTAGCCAGGGAGTTAGGAGCCCAGGTGGACACCGGGCCTCAGGATTGGCATCTGAGTTTGGGACAGTCTTGTACCCTTCTCCTGTGGGAGCTGAGGTTCTCTCAGGTAGACAGTGTCAGAACAGACTTGAATTGGAGGAGGGCAGCTGGTGTTTGGAGACTTGTTTCTTCATGATGTGGTGAAACTGGGTGAAACTGGGTCTCAGAATCACCCCTTTTAATAGGATGTGCAGTCTGAAATTTCTGCCCTCTCTCTGGTAATGATCACTGCCTCTCGGAGGTTTGGTTTCAGAAGTAGTGATGATAACTATTATTGAAGTAGTCCAGGGAGATGCTTTGTAGGCATCACACTATTTGCTTGTCACAACTCTTTGTAGCCATTGTCTTCGTTTGACAGAAAGAGAAACTGAGACTTAGATTTAGCAAGTACCTTAGCCAAAATGACATCACTAGGAGTGAGAAAGGGGGCTAGGACTCCGTGCAGTCCATCTCTGCCGCCGTCATCTGCAGGGCCCCCGCCTCTACATCCACACCCCATCCCTCTGGCTTCCCAACATGACTACATTGAAAACGAGGCCCGGCTGGCTGTCAGATCTGCTATATTCTGGGTGTGCATGGTGATTATGAAATCACTTCACCATTCCATTTTCTAAATTTTATATAGAGTACATTTAATTTAAAATGTTGTAATAGTTTCAGGTATATAGCAAAGGGATATATATATGTATATTTCAGATTCTTTTCCCATTTAGGCTATTACAGAGTATTGAGTAGATTTCCTTGTTTTACATAGTAGGTCCTGTTGGTTATGTATACATATACATATAGTCATATTATATATTATATATATGTATATATATGTCATATGCATATACATATTATATATATGTATATATATAGTCCTGTGTATATATTAATCCCAAACTCCTAATTTATGCCCATCCCCCACATGTCTCCTTTGGTAACTATCAGGTTTTTTTTCTAAGTCTGTAAGTCTGTTTCTGTTTTGTAAATAAGTTCCTTTGTATCTTTTTTCTTAGGTTCTATATATAAGTGATATTATGTGATATTTGATTTTTGTTTGACTTAGGAAAATTTATAGGTCCATCCATGTTGCTGTAAATGTCATTATTTCGTTCTTTTTTATGGCTGAGTAATACAGCATTGTGGGTATATAGCATATCCATATACATACTACATCTTCTTTATCCATTCCTCTGTTGATGGGCACTTAGGTTGCTTCCTTGTCTTGGCTATTGTGAACAGTGCTGCTATAAACAGTGGGGCACATGAGTACATGCATTTCTCCATTCCTTTATTCTCTAAATTCCTTTACCTTTTTCTTATCACCAAATAAGATATTAAACCAAAAATCTTAGTAACATTATACATTAGAAACATTACCAAAATGCATTAGATGACAAGTTCCTCTCTGATCATTTACCATGATGTAGAGACATTACTTTGCCGACTAAGGTCCATCTAGTCAAGGCTATGGTTTTTCCAGTAGTCCTGTATGGATGTGAGAGTTGGACTGTGAAGAAGGCTGAGGGCCTAAGAATTGATGCTTTTGAACTGTGGTGTTGGAGAAGACTCTTGAGAGTCCCTTGGACTGCAAGGAGATCCAACCAGTCCATTCTGAAGGAGATCAGCCCTGGGATTTCTTGGGAAGGAATGATGCTAAAGCTGAAAATCCAGTACTTTGGCCACCTCATGCAAAGAGTTGACTCATTGGAAAAGACTCTGATGCTGGGAGGGATTGGGGGCAGGAGGAGAAGGGGACGACAGAGGATGAGATGGCTGGATGGCATCACTGACCCGATGGACGTGAGTCTGGGTGAACTCTGGGAGTTGGTGATGGACAGGGAGGCCTGGCGTGCTGCGATTCATGGGGTCACAAAAAGTCGGACACGACTGAGTGACTGAACTGAACTGAACTGAGAGCCATTAATTTGGTGTCTGTGTGGCAAAGATAAATGATTTAATGAAACAACCACAACAGCAGCAAAAACCCACTGTCAAAACATGCTGTTGCAGTAAAATTAAAATTAATTTCAGAACTTTAGATTCTTTAGTGGTATAACCTCACTAAAGATGTGTAATCTTTAATTTCCAAAGTGCAGGCTAGTCTGTGTTCAAATTAGTGATTTTTTCATTCTGCTTTAAGAACCTATGAAAAGATATTAGTGACATAAAATTGTACTTATTTTGTGTAATCTTTTCAGTGATTATTGCAAGAATTATATAGTATTATCATAAAAGAAAAATATAATTTTGCATGTCATAAGGAGAATATTTTCAGAAAGGCTAATGTATGAGTGTAGGTGACTTAATTTACCTTAGTGACCTGAAGAATATAATAGTCCCAGTGGAAAATACATCCCTGGCAGCATCTGCCAATGACCAATCAACTCCAGGTGGATTCTGGAACCAAAGTTCCTGATCAGGGCGTGGTGAGCTATTTCTGTTGTCAAAACTCCTTGCAGCCTCCAGGGGACACAGCTCAGGCTTCACCGCCACTTTGGGTGATGTTGGATCCCCTGCCTTAGAAGGCTGGTGTCTCAAAGAAGCTGGTGTCTGCACTGGTCTATGGACCAATGACATGGACTTAATTGTGTGCCTTCAGAATTCCTAGGTCAAAGCCCTACACTCTAGGACCTCAGAATGTGACTATATTTGAAGATAAGGTCTTTAAGGTAATAAGGTAAAATAAATTCATGCAGACGGGCTGGTACACTCAAAAGAAGAGAAAATTAGGACACAGATATGCCCAGAGGGAAGACCATGTAAAGAGACAGGATAAGATGATAAGGTGGTCATGTTTAAGCCAAGGAGAAAGGTCTCAGAAAATAGACACACCAAAACAACCCTATCAACACCTTATTTTCAGACTTCTAGCCTCCAGAACTGTGACAAAGTACGTTTCTGTTGTTTAAGCCACCAGATCTGTGAGACTGTGTCATGGCAGCAACAGTAAACAGATGTAGCTACTTTTCAGCGTCCGTCAAACAATATTAAGAGTTGTAGAGTAACCACGCTCAGACAAGCCCAGCACTCTGTCTATCCTTCCGTTCAGTTCATTTCAGTCTCTCAGTCGTGTCCAACTCTTTGCGACCCCATGAATCACAGCACACCAGGCCTCTCTGTCCATCCCTAATGCCCCCTAAACCCAAAGCAGCTCACCAACTTGAGTCTTTCCATTTTTTAAAATTTTTATTTGTTTAGAGCAGTGTTAGGTTCATAGCAAAATTGAAAGGAAGATGCAGAGTTTCCCCATATGTGCCCTGCCCCTGAGGATGTATGAATGGAATGTGTGTTGTTGTTGAGAACTCTACTCTGACACACCAGAACCCCCAGAGTGCACAGTGGACATCAGCATTCACTCTTGGTGTGTTTATTTTCCCCCAAGATAATGTTAAATTTTATTACTTTTGTTTTTCAAGATGTATACTCATCACTCATCAAAATTCATTGACCTAAAGGATCATAGGCTATTGTCACTGTGTTTAAGCATCCAAATCATTAATTGTTGCTGTTCAGTGGTTCAGTTGTGTCCGACTCTTTGTGGCCCCATGGACTGGGGTCACAAAGATCCCAAAGATTGCTAACGGCCTTTGAAAAAATTGTTTAACAATAAGAAATATTGCCTATTCACATATATGATAGTCCTTTTTTTTTTTTTTTGGTTTCATGAGTGTAATCCCATGGAGGGAGGAGCCTGGTAGGCTACAGTCCATGGGGTCACAAAGAGTCGGACACGACTGAGCGACTTCACTTTCACTTTGAGTGTAAGATGCTAGAAAGTTAACTGTTGTTAGGTTCTCAGAGGGCACAGGAAGGTTTCTGTTTCTCCTTTGCCCAAATCATAATAGCTTTTCGTGACCCGATTTTTGTCCTGTTAGCTGATTTTTGAAGATGTAATATGTCCACTCAAAAGAGGAACAGCCTCCTTACTGCTGGTCTGGGGGCCTTCCTCTGAGTTTACATGAGGTGACCCTTCCTCTGGGAGGATGTGGCACGTTGAGCTGGTGAGGTGGGCACACAAGATTTCAGTACATCATTTTGCTCACCATCCTCCATGAGCTAATCTGTCCATGCATATTATTAACAGAAAGATCTAAGTAAAAAAAAAAAAAAAAAAACAAAGCCATGAAACTCTCCAGAGTGAATCAATACAGACTGTAATATACTGGAAGAAGAATGAACCAGAGAAGCATTGACTGTCTCTGTTGGTTAGTTGAAAATGGAGATATTATTTTTCTAAGCAGGGAACTCCATGATTATTTGATTAAAAAGTCAAGAGTTTAAATACTTCCTCAGCTGAAAGAAGTGGCTTGAACATAGCCCTTTTATAGTAGATCTTTCCCAAAGTAATGGGGAAAAGACATCAAAAAAATATTTGAGGCAGGATGAGAAATAGGGAAAGAACAGTTGGATCTACCCTAGCAATTGAAGATTTCTTGGATGGTCAGAGAAAAGCAAACAAGGTGCAGAGTTGGTTGTTTGGGAAGATGGTCCAGGTGTGGTGCTTGGGTTTTATTTCAAGTGCAAGTTATTGAAGGATTCTTAGTAAGGAAATAGCACAACCCTTTTTTCTTTAAAAATGTCACTCTAGCTGACATATGACAACCGAATTACATGTTTTCAGGGCTGACAGGAGAAGCCACTTAAGAGGCTGCTTAGTAACCCATCAAGAAATAATGGCAGCGTGAACTCTGATTGCCATGGTAGAGCAGGAGGAAAATGGATGGACTGGAGACGTATTTGGAAGTAGAAATATCACAAGTGATTGTGAAGTTTTTGTGAAGATGCTGTGAGGCACAGAGGGGAGAAGAATAAGTGTATACTCCCAATTTTCTTACTTGAACAATTTTTTTTTAATTTTTATTTTAGTTTAGTTTACAATACTGTATTGGTTTTGCCATACATTGACATGAATCCACCACGAGTGTACATGCGCTCCCAAACATGAATCCCCTCCCACCTTCCACCCCATAACATCTCTCTGGGTCCTCCCCATGCACCAGCCCCAAGCATCCTGCATCCTGCATCGGACATAGACTGGCATTTAGTTTCTTACGTGATAGTATACATGTTTCAATGCCATTCTCCCATCCCATCCTACCCTCTCCCTCTCCCCCAGAGTCCAAAAGTCCACTCTACACATCTGAGTCTCTTTTGTTGTCTCGTATACAGGGTCATCTGAATCATGATATCATTTACTGAAATGGGCCAATCTTAGTGAAGAATGGATTATTTTTTTTTTAGTTACTGTTTTAAAAGTGGTACAAATCCTTTTATATGAAAATAATGATAATGGCTTCACCAGGTACCATGTGCTTTGACCTTCCTTCACTTTCCAAAGGTAGTTGATATGAAAATATAGAATAACATATATCCCAATTATCAACTACAGAAATGGGGAAATAACTTCATTGGGGGGGTAGCCGTGAGTAAAAGCAAAAAAGATATCATCACTCAACATGTTATCACATTTTGTCTTATTTGAAGAAGTTTACATGCATTTCATAACCATAAAGTAACTAAGTTTCCTAAACTATGTGGGTCTCTAATTGCCTGTGATTTACTGACGAGGGCTCTAAGGAGAATTCTTGCACTTGTTCATCTGAAAGAGAAAAACATGCAGACACAAACATACTGTGCAGGAGGGTGTGTGTGTGTGTGTGTGTGTGTGTGTGTGTGAGTCATTCAGTCATGTCTGACTCTTTGCACCCCCGTGGACTGTTGCCCACCAGGCTCCTCTATCCATGGAATTCTCCAGGCAAGATCGCTGAAGATATTATCATTCCCTTCTCCAGGGGATGTTCCTGACCCAGGTATCTAACCTGGGTCTCCTACATTAGCAGGCAGATTCTTTACCATCTGAGCCAGCAGGGAAGCCTGTGCAGAAGGACACATACTGCCAAAGAGAGTGAAAAACTAGCATCCAGATACAAAGCGATAGACAAAGAATGGAAATCGGGGTAAACCAGATGATTTCAGAGGAGCTGGCTTTTCAGTAGACATATGCGTGGTGGTTGTCCTGTGGTCATATGGAAAGAGATCAGAGGGACAGAATGAACAGGGAGACAACATTTTAAACAATTAGCTTTAGTCTTTCTTTTTGGCTGGACCATGGGTGATTGTAGAGAAGAATTTGTGTTTAGTTGTGAGGACATTACCCAGTGCTAAGAATTGTGATCCTGTGTTGTAGGTAGAAAGACTCATTCAAACTTCTTTCAAAGGAGTTTTTCAGTGGCTATAGACTGTATATGGAGAAGGCAATGGCACCCCACTCCAGTACTCTTGCCTGGAAAATCCCATGGATGGAGGATCCTGGTAGGCTGCAGTCCATGGGGTCGCGAAGAGTTGGACACAACTGAGCAACTTCCCTTTCACTTTTCACTTTCATGCATTGGAGAAGGAAGTGGCAACTCACTCCAGTGTTCTTTCCTGGAGAATCTCAGGCACAGCAGAGCCTTGTGGGCTGCCGTCTATGGAGTCGCACAGAGTTGGACATGACTGAAACGACTTTGCATAGACTGTACATGGGTATTCCTAATTTTCTACCTCTTGTTCATATTTTCTTTTTTTAAATATTCTATTCTAACTGTAATCTTGGAATATATTATATATATTTTTAACTTTTTTATGCTCTTTTCCCTGTCTCAGTCTCTCTATTTCTCTCACACATATACTTTAGGACAACAAAGTTGA
>SJYQ01002371.1:273826-304435 GCA_006410935.1 Redunca redunca | reverse complement strand
ACTTAGTCTCTTCCACTAAAGAACTATTGCTTCAAATTAGCTTTTCTTTCCTTTTACTTTTTTAATAAAAACTAACTACTCTTTCAAGATAAGTAATCAAAATGAATCAACTTCATTTGTATTAATGATAGACTTTCCAAAACACACCAATTATATTTGAAAAGATTTAAATTCTTGATTTAAGGACATTCAAAACAGTTGTCTCATAAAAAATTCTGCTTCTGACAAGAGAGTTGCTATCAAAGGTTTGCAGTGTCTGGCCCCCTTAACCTTGACAGTGGCAATTTCAAATGAAGAAAATAACCTTTATCTGTCTTGTTCAGGCACAGTTTCAGGGCCAAAAGTTCATTTTTGACATATTCACTGAGGATAATGGATATCACTGATGGCCTTTGATAATTATGTGACATTAATAAGAGTAATGAATTATTAACTACTTCAGAGCTATTTATTTAACTTGGATGGCAAATCTCACTTTTTTTTTTTTTTTTCTGCTGCTCCCCATGGCATGTGGGATTTTAATTCCCCAGCCAGGGATGGAACCTGGACCCCCTGCATTGAGAACACAAAGTCTTAACCACTGGGCCACCACAAAAGTCCAGAGGATTATATATATATGTATATATGTATTATATATATACATATATATATAATTTCACAATTAAAGTACTCTTCTGACTGTTAAACATTTGGATTTGTCCAGTTTGCTTACTTATTCTTGCATTTCTTTTTCCCAACATTAAGCTCATATTTTTATTGTCACCAAGATAAGGTACTTGAAGTACTTTTGCTTCCCTGACATTTTTAGAATGCAGTGTTTGATTCTGTATTCTCTCCCTCAAAGCCATTGTAGAGACGGGCTATGAAAACAAGCTTTATTTTTTCTGCATGATAAATGAGATAAGTGACTGAATCCATTCGCTACAACTTAAACCACTGAGGGTTCACTTAGAAAGCATTTACATGCACCTACTTTGTGCCTGGAGCTGCAGATGTAAAAAAGTAAGGCACACACATTCCAGTAATCAATGCAATCAGAAGCCTCATATTCAAGAACTGTTCATGAGCTCCAAAAGAAGAAGAGGCGAAGTTTCATAACACTTTCCAAAATAATATAAGGAAAGGGAAATACTTGTCAAAGGCAAGCTCACTATAATTTTCCATCCTGCACAGACATATCCAACGTGAATGCGTCTTTCCTCACGTTCGATCATTTATTTACTCAGGGACTGCATGTTGAGTAACTCTCAGGCCATAGCCAGAATCTTCAGTGTGGATTAAAACAGGGTCTTCTTGGAGTTGAAGGGGAGATGAGAGAGACCCCAAACATGGGTTTGCATCGAATGACGCTCACAAATATAGATGCTTGAATTGATCTGAAGGCCAAGTACAGGGTATGACAAGTCTAATTCAGAATACAAATCCAGGGAGTCTTCTCTGAGAAAATCATAGCTAAATAGACCCCCAGATGGTCAAGAAGGCCCCCTCAGGTGGAGGGAGGTGGGCTGAGCATCCTAGCAGAAGTAGGATGGTCTAAGGGAAAAGTGTCTGCTACCCAAAGTCCTTTAGGAAACATAGTCTAACATAATCTCTGGACTGCTGTGAGTGACACCAGGCACAGGGCACCTCCAGTACACACACTGGAAAAGTCAGAAGGCTCTGTGCTCTTAAACAACACATTTCAGTCTTCATGGGTCTACACTGTGCTGTCGTTGTTGTTCAGTCTCTTTGCTGCTGCATGGACTATAGCACACAGGCTTCCCTATCCTTTACTGTCTCCCCTAGTTTCCTCAAACTCATGTCAACTGAGTCAGTGATGCCATCCAACCATCTCATCCTCTGTTGTCCCCTTCTCCTTCTGCCTTCAATCTTTCCCAGCATTAGGGTCTTTTCCAATGAGTTTGCTCTTCGCATCACATGGTCAAAGTATTGAAGTTTTAGCTTCAGCATCATTCCTTTCAATGAATATTCAGGACTGATTTCCTTTAGGATTGATTGATTTGATCTCCTTGCAGTTCAAGGAGATCAATGACTCAATAGTCATTTCCAGCACCACAGTTCAAAAGCATCAATTTTTCGGTGCTCAGCCTTGTTTTTGGTCCAACTCTCACATCGTGCATGACTACTGGAATGTAGCTTTGACTAAAGGGACCTTTGTTGGTCTACCCTGACATCTCAGCAAAAGTTTGACACAAATGCAGAGAGATTCCTGTTGGCAGTATTAGTGCCAAAGCTCACATCAAATTCTTGTGAACCATATTTTCAGCATGGCTGAGGGTTTCCTCATTTAAAAATGTTTTATATCTTTACCCATTCTGAAACTTTACCCATTTGGGATGTTTTGTAACTATCCATTTTGGAACAGAACCTCATTCATGCACTATACATTATGAAAAACTGCAGTATAAGATGGAAACTTTATGGATACTTTGATCATATAGGAGGCAAGGCTGCACAGGAGAACATCCTTGAACTAAATCTAAGTTCTCGTAAGCCAACAATGTGCTGAGATCTCTGTGGGGTTGCATTAAAGGCTGGTGTTTGATAAGCATTGATTGTGCCAAGAAATATTAGTAGGCAATTTGAGAATATACAGACTACAAAACACTGTGTATATAAGAGGTCAGTTGCTTGCATTTTATCTGCTTCCAATTTTCAGAAACCCTGGTTGCTTCTCTCTTGGTTTCTAGCTCTGTAGCAAACGGGAGAATTTCAGATCAGTGAAGTATTCCTATTCTTAGAAATAAATGGTGATTAGAAGCAGAGAGGGGCTTACCTTCATTGTTCAAGGAGACTGAAGGGCAAAATGTTAAGAAGAATACATGCTGAAAGCTTTGCAGACTAATTTATTATTTTTAATGGTTTCATTTGTCACAGACATGAGCATATTATTTACACTTGGATAAACTTGCCCTTTTCAAATGGAGAAGAGAATTAAATTCAAAAGACTTTATTATAGACAACAAAAATTCCCTTTGAGCAAAAGTTATTTTTATGCCACTAAAGATGCTCTGTGGTTTGTCTGTTTCCTCATTTGGAATTCAGATAATTCAATGATAATAATAATGATGATCATAATAATAATACCTCTTGCACTTAGTAAGTTGAAGCAGATGGAAATGGAAAGCCCAAGCTGCTATTCAGCAGAGAATCACTGTGCAAATATTCCAACAGCTTGTGTGATTTTTCAAACTATTCTCTCAAGATCAACAAATCATTATATTGAAAAGTTGAGAAACACAGCACACTGCAAAAAGGTGATCTGCATGTTGAGTTTGGGACCCTTTACAGTCAACTCAACAATGATAATAAAACCACTGTTTTCAAAGGGTACAAGTAAGAAAAGGGCTTGGAGATTATGTTTGACACTATTTCTGAAAGAAGAGTCGTGTGTGTGTGTGTGTGTGTGTGTGTGTGTGTTACAATGTTCTTCCAGGCCTCTTTCTCAGCATTAAAACATGCTGAATCTCATTTATCTTGAAAAAACTCAGCACCATAAACTTCTCTTTTACTTTCATTTCCCTAATTTTCCCATTATTGCCACAGTTCTTAGGGAAAAAAGGTAAAAAGGCACCTTTAATTCTTCATCTACCTTGTGCTTTAGTGCCTATAACAATTCATCCATTAATTCACTTAAGAAATGTTAATGGAGCTCACATAATTTACTCTGTGTTGAAGATTGGATGGCGAGTATGGTGAAATAAAATACAGTCCCCAAAACACCACTAAATGGGGGATGGACATTAAATGTACATTCTTGGGGATGGAGGGCTTCCCAGGTGGCCCAGTTCACTTCAATCACTCAGTCGTGTCCAACTCTTTGCAACCCAATGGAATGCAACAGGTCAGGCTTCCCTGTTCATAACCAACACCCAGAGATTGCTCAAACTCATGTCCATTGGGTCGGTGATGCCATGTAACCATCTTAATCCTCTGTCATCCCCTTTTCCTCCTGCATTCAATCTTACCCACCATCAGGGTCTTTTCTTACCAGTCAGCTCTCCATATCAGGTGGCCAAAGTATTAGAGCTTCAGCATCAGCCCTTCCAATGAATAGTCAGAAATGATTTCTTTAGGATTGACTGGTTTGATCTCCTTGCAGTTCAAGAGATTCTTAAGAATCTTCTCCAACACCATAGTTCAAAAGTATCAATTCTTTGGTGCTCAGCTCTCTTTATGGTCCAACTCTCACATCCATACATGACTACTGGAAAAACCATAGCTTGGACTATATGGACTTTTGTCAGCAAAGTAATGTCCCTGCTTTTTAATATGTTGTCTAGGTTGGTCATAGCTTTTCTTCCAAGGAGCAAGCATCTTTCAACTTTATGGCTGCAGTAACCATACAGTGATTTTGGAGCCCAAGAAAAGAAAGTCTGTGACAGTTTTCATTGTTTCCTCATCTATTTGCCATGAAGTGAAGGGATAAGATGCCATAATCTTAGTTTTTGGAATGTTGAGTTTTAAGCCAGCTTTTTCACTCTCCTCATTCACTTTCATCAAGAGGTTATTTAATTCTTCTTCACTTTCTCCCATGAAGGTGGTCTCATCTGTGTATCTGTGGTTATTGATATTTCTCCTGGCAATCTTGATTGCAGCTTGTGCTTCTAGCCCAGCATTTCACATGATGTACTCTGAATATAAGGTAAATAAGCAGAGTGACAATATATAGTCTTGACGTATCCCTTTCCTAATTTGGAACCAGTCTGTTGTTCTTTCTCTGGTTCTAATGGTTGCTTCTTGACCTGCTTACAGATTTCTCAAGAGGCATGTCAGGTGGTCTGGTATTCCCATCTCTTGAAGAATTTTCCACAGTTTATTGTGATCCACACAGTCAAATGCTTTAGTGTAGTCAGTGAAGTAGAAGTAGGTGTTTTTCTGGAACTCTCTTGCTTTTTCTATGATCCAACAGATGTTGGCAATTTGATCTCTGGTTCCTCTGCCTTTTCTAAATCCAGCATAAACATCTGGAATTTCTTAGTTCATGTACTGCTGAAGCCTGACTTGAAGAATTTTGAGAATTACTTTGCTAGTGTGTGAGAGGCATACAATTGTGAGGTAGTTTGGTCATCCTTTGACATTGCCTTTCTTTGGGATTGGATGGGAAACTGCTCTTTTCCAGTTCTGTGGCCACTGCTGAGTTTTCCAAATTTGCTTGCATAGTGAGGGCAGCACTTTCACAGTGTCATCTTTCAGGATTTGAAGTAGCTCCTCTGCATTTCCACCCCCTCCACCAGCTTTGTTTGTAGTGACACTTCCTAAGGCCCACTCGACTTTGCATTCCAGGATGTCTGGCTCTAGGTGAGTGATCACACCATTGTGGTTATCTGTGTCATGAAGATCTTTTTTTTGGTTCTTTTGTGTATTCTTGCCACCTCTTGTTAATATCTCCTGCTTCTGTTAGAGCGATACTGTTTCTGTCCTTTATTGTGCCCATCTTTGTACAAAATATTCCCTTGGTATCTCCAATTTTCTTGAAGAGATCTCTAGTCTTTCCAGGTCCATTGTTTTCCTCCATTTCTCTGTGTTTATCACTTAGGAAGGCTGTCTTATCTCTCTTTGCTATTCTTTGGAACTGAATTCAGATGGATATATCTTTCCTTTTCTCCTTTGCCTTTTGCTTGTCTTCTTTTCTCAGCTATTTTAAGGCCTTCTCACAACCATTTTGCCTTTTTTTCATTTCTCCTTTCTGTGGATGGTTTTGATCACGGCATCTGGTACAATGTTATAAATCTTCATCCATAGTTCTTCAGGCCCTCTGTCTATCAGATCTAATCCCTTTAATCTATTTGTCACTTCCATTGATTAATAAGGGATTTGGTTTAGATCATACCTGAATGGTCTAGTGGTTTTCCCTACTTTCTTCAATTTAAGTCTGAATTTTGCAATAAGAAGTTCATGATCTGAGCCACAGTCAGCTCCCATTCTTGCTTTTGCTGACTGTATAGGGCATCTCCCTCTTTGGCTGCAAAGGAGATCCAGGAGGCCCAGTGGTAAGGAATCTGCCTGCCAATGCAGGAGATGTAGGTTGGATCCGTGGTTTGGAAAGATTCCTGGAGAAGGGCATGACAACCCACTTCTGTATTCTTGCCTGAAAAATCCTATGGACAGGGGAGTCTGGTCGCCTATGGTCTATGGGGTCACAGAGTCAGACATTACTGAGCGACTCAGCGTGCATGCACTGGGGATAGAGACATTTCCAACCAAAATACTGGTAACTGACCAACGAGCAATTTAAGAGAGGTCATCCATTAATCTTCCTTGATTATGCTTGACTTTGAATATGTCTGAGATCCTGCTAGTTAACTAAACCAAACTTCAATGGAGTTTTGGAAGGACCACTAGTCAAGTCATCAATCACATAGTTTTCTATTTTTTTTTTTTTTTTTTTTTACCTCACTGGACAACTTACCAGATCTTAGTTCCCTGATCAGAGATTGAACCCCAGGCCTATGGCAGTGACAGCACAGAGTCCTAACCACTGGACAGCCAGGGAATTCCACAACCATATCCTTGAAGTGAGGTCACTGTAATGCTTCTCACAATCTACATCATTTGTGCTAATGGACCCGATACTGCTTTTGGAGATAAGAGCTAAAAGGTATAATTTAATTGACCTCCAGGTAATGGAGTCAAGTAGCATTTATTATAATATAAAGTTACATTACCATATACTTTAAACTAGATCACCGAGAAAGAACAGACCTCCTGAGTGCAGGTAGAGATTTAAAATTACTTAGAAAAGTGCTTCATATTTTTAAATTGAAGAAAGGAATAGACTATGATCCAGAATCATACAAAAAATAATTGATTTTAATTTAATTATGTCTCCGAGGCCTGAAATATTTATTTAATCAAAATAATGGCATAATATCCAAATCAGAAAACACAACATTCTTAATAATTGAGTCACTAAATGAAAAGGAAATGACATTATCTAACATTTATTAAAGCCCTATGCTGGATATAGTTCTAAGAATTCCGCAGGGTTACATACAAATCTATAACATCAAAAAACCCTATTATATAGATGTGTGCTCAGTCATGTCTGACTTTCAGACCCCATAAACTTTAGCCCACCACACTCCTCTGTCCATGGAATTTTCCCAGCAAGAATACTGGAGCGGGTTGATATTTCCTCCTCCAGGATTATATAGAAAAAGGAACTTAAAAACAGACTCCAGTGCTTTGCCCATCATCATATAGCTGGTAAAAGGCCAAGATGAAATTCAAATTCAAACCTCCCAATTCCTAAGCTCTGAAATTTCAGTTCCTTCTGTTATACTTAGACCACTTTGCACATGGCACCATGGAAAAAAAAAAGGCTTTTAAAATTATGCTAAGGGAGCAAACTTACACTCAAGTCTGTTGTACTGTATCTTCCTTATCTAACTAAATCTAACTAATTGATCACTGAATTCCTGTGGTGGTGGTTTAGTCACTTGGTTGTGTCCAACTCTTGCAATCTCTTAGACTCTAGCCCCCCAGGCTCTTCTGCCCATAGGACTCTCCAGGCAAGAATATTGGAGTGGGTTGCCATTTCCTTCTCCAGGGGGCCTTCCTGACCCAGGGATTGAGCCCAGGTCTCCTACATTGCAGGCAAATTCTTTAACAACAGAGCTACTAGGGAAGCCCTTATTCCTGTGAACCCAGATTTTTTATGTGGCAAAATCACCTTCACAATCTTTGAAGCAAGGTGAGCCTTCAGGGGCCTATTTGTAAACCACGTTGTTGTGAAAATATGTACACATAGGCAGTCTGTATGAGAACCAAGTAATGGACTGATTCAAGGGTCAGGAAAAGAAAACTCAGGAGGCCTTACAACATTCACTTAAAAAACTGGGGGAAGAAAAATCACTAACTTTGGGCAATGTGTCAATGATGAAAATACAGACTGAACCTATTATCAGTCAGGTAGTCTGTGAAATGCAGTAGAAGCTGAACTCAGTATTTTTCCTTTTCTCAAATCATCATCTTCTTCCATTCTCTAAAATTGGTAAGTTTAATGATAATTTATTCAGTTTTGCAAACTGAAAAACCTCAGGAGCAAACTTGATACTTGCATTGACAATAACACTTCACTTCCTTCATTCTTGGTTATAATGTCAGCATTTTTTCTTATCTGGATTATTACAATAGCCTCATTTTTCTTGAACTTTTTATTTTGTGTTAGGGTATAGCTGATTAACGGTGTTATGATAATATCAGGTTGTAATAGCCTTATGAATGATTGATATAGCATGAATCTTACTATATTGGTGTTAACACCATTTGCTATTACATAACTTCCCAGATGGTGCTAATAGTAAGGAATCTGTCTGGAAATGCAGGAGGCATAAGAGATGTGGGTTCATTCCCTGGGTAGGGAAGATTCCCTGGAGAAGGAAATGGCAAACCACTCTGGTATTCTTGCTTGGAGAATCCCATAGATAGAGAAGCCAGTCCATAGGGTCACAAAGAGTCAAACACAACTGAGTGTCTAAAGAAAGCAGCACATAAATTCTTACATCTTCAGGCCTTAACAAAAAAGTTCATTTTGTTTGCTCATCTGAAGTCCAGTTTGCTCATGTAAAGTCCAGTGGGAAGTGATGTGTTTATGACCTTTCTTTCATGCACCCATTCAGTAACCCAAGATGAGAAAATGCATCTTTAAAGCAGTTTTGAAAGTTGTGCTGGACATTGATGCAAGGCCCCAGCAATAGAAGGAAGAAGGAAGAGGTTGGATAGCCAGTTTTGGAACTTGGTCCTTAACTGGACAGCTGCTTTGTGACAACTCTCTACACCACAGAGATGAGGATAGAGCTTTGCAGGTGTGTGAGATAGCCATCTCTGCCATTTATATTGTCTCTAGACTATTCTCTGTTTTGTAGATAGTAACTTTTCTAAAGATTGAGTCTGATTGTGCCAATTCTCTGTTTATAAACTGTATATCATTCCCCACTGAACTTGTGTAAAGGTAGCACCTTCTATACATAGAATTTATTGTCCAGTTAGGAAAATTGTGCAAATTAAAAAGGATGCTATGAAGTAATTATGTTGGGACAAAGGTGATAATAACAGTTATGTTAGGACTGCTCTGGGCAAACCAAGGCAACATATAGTCATTCTTCTTATATACTCACTCTTATGTACTGATGTCTGACTCTTTGCAGTCCCAAGGACTTTAGACCGCCAGGCTCTTCTGTCCATGGAATTTTCCAGGCAAGAATACTGGAGTGGGTTGCCATTTCCTACTCCCCAGATCTTCTCAACCTAGGGATCGAACCTTCATCTCTTATGTCTCCTGCATTGACAAGCAGATTCTTGACCACTAGAGCCACCTGGGAAGCCTTTATGCCGCTACTGCTAAGTCGCTTCAGTCGTGTCTGACTCATAGACGGCAACCCACCAGGCTCCCCCGTCCCTGGGATTCTCCACGCAAGAACACTGGAATGGGTTGCTATTTCCTTCTCCAATGCATGAAAGTTAAAAGTGAAAGTGAAGTCACTCTGTCGTGTCCGACTCCATGGACTGCAGCCTACCAGGCTCCTCCATCCATGGGATTTGCCAGGCAAGAGTACTGGAGTGGGGTGCCATTGCATTCTCTGGTAAGCCTTTTTAAGATGCTTTAAAACCCATGGCTTGGGACTGGTGCACTGGTATGACAAAGAGGGATGGGATGGGGAGGGAGATGGGACGGGGGTTCAGGATGGGGAACACATGTACACCCATAGTGGATTCGTGTCAATGTATGGCAAAACCAATACAATATTTTAAAGTAAATAAGTAAATAAAACTGAAAATTAAAAAAAAATAAAATAAAACCCATGGCTTTCTTGCTCTTCCAGCTTCATTCTCACGGCATACTGTATTAATTTAATACATGTACCATCCATACAGCACTGCCTAGATCCTAAAATGTATGGCAGTCTTTCCTACTTTGGAATTTCTACTGTTTCTCTTTCCTTTTCCAGTAACCGACACCTAGTCACCTTTCTGGTCCCTATGTACCACTTCCTTCAAGAAATCCCCATTATTTTTCTATTGAAAGCACTATACCTTTCTTTGGTTCCAAATCATACCATCAATTAAACTGTGTTATAAATACAATTTATAACAAAAATATCTTTCCTGCTTCTTCATGATCAGATAGGTAAATAAGGATTGAATCTATATGATGTTATAGGAATCAATGGGTATAATATAGTACACAAAAACACTTAGTGTATTACTTGGCACAGAGATAATCTTGGTAAATTTTAGCAATTCTTATTCCCCAGACTTAGGAGATATGATGTGATCTCCTTGGGAACTCTTTTCCTGTTTATTTTCAGCCAGAACAGCTTTCCTTCATGTGTTTGTCCACCCATATTGGGTGATTCTCTCATCATTTGACCGGTGCTATAATTAGTTGAGAAGAATTCTGACTCCTTAGGAAGTAGTGATCCCTCAATAACTTGAGTATGCCTTAGTGTTTAGGATTAGCACAACATGGACACCAAGTAGAGCATCTGTAGAATACCTTATATTTAAAGAAAATTAGCAAGTGAGGAAATATAAGTTTAAGACAAAACAGGGTTGATCTTGACTTTAATTAAAAAAAAACAACTCTTGGTAAATAGATGATATTTACTTTGAAGGAAAGAGATTTTTTGGTTTATTTGTTTGCTTGTTTGAATAACAGGAAAGTTCAAAAATATTCTGAAATAAAATAGTATTTTTAAAATTGATTTTATGGGTAAATAGCTGCTCTATGATGTTGCATTAGTTTCTACTGTACAGCAAAGTGAATCAGTTATACATAAATGTATATCCCCACCCTGTTTGACTTCCTTCTCTTCCAAGTCACCACTGTGCACTGAACATACTATAAAATAGTATTTTTAGGCTGTGTTGTCATACTCTGGAAAGACTCTTCATTTTTTAAGGCAACTGACTTCAGGCCCCAGACTGTTTCCTCTTCCAAAAACTCAGATGATGATAGATTTTCAGGACTCTAAAAAGACCCTCAAAGATGCCAGTCTAAATCTTCCAATTTTTACATATGAGGAATCAAAAATCCTGAGAAGTTAACTAACTCTGAAAGTCCAACAGGCAGTAAAGGATTTAGGGAAATGTAATCACTATTTACCCACATAGTTAATGCCTTCAAAAATATCAGTAATTTAGATGAAACTGTCAATTCAATATATTCTAGAGCAGTAGGAGCTTAATTGAATGTCTGCTGGAATTATATTCAATTATATTGATGTTTTGCTAATATTTGTTGCTATGAACAAAACAAAATCTTCCCAAACTTGAACTCTTGGCTCATGCTGTTAAAAGGCTCCAGTTAAGTTATCTTTAAAGTTTAGAACTGCTGTTTATGACTGTACTTTGATTTCCCTTGCATTTAACGAATATGATAACCTTGACTCATTTATAGGCTTCCCTGGTAGCTCAGATGGTAAAAAACCTGGCTGCAATGCAGGAAACCCAGGTTCAATCCCTGGGTTGGGAAGATTCCCCTGGAGGAAGAACTAGCAAACCACTTCTATATTCTTGTCTGGAGAATCCCATGGACAGAGGAGCCTGGCTGACTACAGTATTATATTTGTAAATCACAACTGACATTTTTTTCTATGTTTGGGACTTTCCATGAATGCGTGTCAGCAATATGAAGAACAAGTTATGGAATGGAAGAAACACATGGTAACTGAAAACGTTTTATAGCTGCCCATGTAATCCACTGTATAATTAGATGTTCCTCATCACTCATGCCACCCAAAAGAGTGCACAGTGCAGATGGCACCACAGTGCCTGGAAATCATGCCTTAGATAACATAATTTTATTGAGATTCATTTTATTTCAGAGAACTCTCATATCTGAATAGACACATACAAGTAAATACAAGATAGCCTCTAACTTATTAATCATTTGGCTTTGCCAGTCTGCCACTGAATTTAAGTGAATTTTCTTGCATTTTTCTTTTATTTAGAGGAGAATGATATTAACAGTAAAGATCAGAAACACTCTGGAGTGAGGTCTACTTTTTAAAAGTCAGTAATCTGTTGATTTTAATAGTGACTGCAGAGTGCAATTGCCTTAAATACAACATGTACAGGGACTTCCCTGGGGGGCCAGTGGTTAGGACTTTGCTCTTCCACTGAAAAGGGCAGAGGTTCGATCCCTGGTTGGGGAACTAAGATCCTACAAACTGCCCAATGTGGTAAAAAAAAAAAAGAAAAAAAAAGAATGAAAAACAAGCAAAAAACATATACAGGGTTTGAGACAATACTGGATACATGGTGTGTACTTAGAAATTGATAATTATTTTGTCTTTACCAATAGGAAGCAAATTTGTTTGATGGTAGTCAATAGTATACTTTATGAAAGAAAAAGGAAACATTTTCTGCTTTAAGTCTAGTTATATTAATCCTCCCAGAAAAAGACTGGAAGAGGAAATAGCAAACCACTCCAGTATACTAGCCATGAGAACCCCACGAACCATATACGAAGGCCAAAAACAGATAACATGGGGAAAAAAATTATGTTACTGATGAAAGAATATGAGAAACTAAGTTATATATGTGTGTGTGCTTAGTCGCTCAGTCGTGTCCGAGTCTTTGTGACCCATGGACTGTAGCCCACCAGGCTCCAATGTCCATGGGATTCTCCCAGCAGGAATACTGGAGTGGGTTGCCATGCCCTTCTCCAGTGGATCTTCCCAAATTGGGGATCAAACCCAGGCCTCCCAGATTCTTTACCATCTGAGCCACCAGGGAAGCTCCAAAATACATATATGTTTTTTGTTTTAATCAGGTAGACAAAATTATCTTCTAATGGCTTGCTCTGTTTTTAAAAAACTTTTCGAGAATAGTTCAAGAGGGAGGGGACATATGTACACCTATGGTTAATTCCTGTTGATGTATGGCAGAAATCAAACCAATATTGTAAAGTAACCATTAACCAATTAAAAATAAATATAATTATAAAAATATACGTTTTGAGAATAATCGATCAGAGCTTGTAAAGGTCTCTAGTGATAAGCTTGTTACTAAACAAGACAGAGAGGAACTCTGTTCAACACCCAGCTAGTTGATCCCTGAGCTGGAATACCTGCTGTGGAATTTGAAAATTAATTGAGCAATGAAATAACGTGCATGAAATGAAAACTACAGTGAAAAGAAACTATGAGGTGGATTATTCCAATTATATGGCCAGTCATCAAAAGGCAGTGGTAAGATGTCAATATTTCAGCCTGGTTTTCTGACTGATGGTCAGCCAGCATTCTCCTGCAAGGGCAAATGGGTGTGACCAGTTCTCTTTGATGCCAATCAACCTAGGCTAGAAAGAGAAGTGACGCTATAAAATAGGCAGGGTGGGGGTAGGGTGAGGAAGAGTAGTGGATATCATAGAACCAAAATTGCTCTTTGGTGCCGTGCGCCTCTGTTTAGAATTAAAAAAAAAAAAAAAAAAAAAAAAAAACTGTCACCAGTCATGTGGGAGAACACATCCATTTGGTTTGAACCCTGAGGCTGAGTGTGAGGCAGCAGTGACAAATACCTTCTTTGGTGTGATGTCAGTGTCGCTCACTTAATTAACACTTTGATGTTTTGCTTCAGTTTAGTTCAGTCACTCAGTCTTGTCCAGCTCTTTGCAACCCCATGAACCACAGCATGCCAGGCCTCCCTGTCCATCAACAACTCCCGGAGTCCACCCAAACCCATCTCCATCGAGTTGGTTATGCCATCCAGCCATCTCATCCTCTGTTGTCCCCTTCTCCTCCTGCCCTCAATCTTTCCCAGCATCAGGGTCTTTTCCAGTGAGTCAGTTTTTCACATCAGGTGGCCAAAGTATTGGAGTTTCAGCTTCACCATCAGTCCTTCCAATGAACACCCAGGACTGATCTCCTTTAGGATGGACTGGTTGGATCTCCTTGCAGTCCGAGGGACTCTCAAGAGTCTTCTCCAACACCACAGTTCAAAAGCATCAATTATTTGGTGCTCACCTTTCTTTATAGTCTAACTCTCACATCTACACATGACAACTGGAAAAACCATATCCTTGACTAGATGGACCTTTGTTGGCAAAGTAATGTCTCTGCTTTTTAATATGCTGTCTAAGTTGGTCATAACTTTCTTTTGCTTACAGTTTCTGATGGTTAAAAATTTTTAACCATCAAGACTGATGGTTAAAAATTTGTAAATTTTTGGAACAGTATGGACTTTCCTGTGTCTGTAGATATTATGACCCTGTCAATCTGAGGTTGTGTCCTGAGAAAAGGCAAATCATTTCTAATCTAAGACAGACATTAGTGCAGTGGTTCTTAAATAATTCCTTTGAATTATATTTGGTTTTGGGTAGTTGGGTANGTATGATTTACATATTAATATAATTTAAACATAGATGATAGATAAATATTATTTGGGGTAGAAAGTTTTAAAAAAAAAAAAAGCACCATGTGGTACATTATCCCTAAATAATTATCTAGAGAATATACTCTTGAAATCAGTGTAGTCTGATTACCACCTAGTGGCAATGCCCCTGAACTGCAAATACTCCATATCCAAGAATCTAAGGGTGCTTGCCTGGCCAGTTCAACCCATTTTCTTGATGCATATGTCACAAATATTATTATACAACATTATCAACCACACATACACATATTTTATGAAAATTTATTTTTATAAGAACTGATGGTTTTTCTTGAAAGTGATTTGAATAAGGCCACTTGATAAAAGTTTTAATTAAAGCTTTGATAGATAGCAAAGTCAAAACACAGCTGAGAGGAAAACAGTATGTTTAAGTTCAATTAAAATACAAGTAACAGGGTGTAGGAACAGAAAAAATGTTCTGTACAGAGTCTGGCAATGTATCTTATCACTACCAAAATGGATGAGCTTGACTAAATGAGAAGTTAGTAAAGTTGGTTATGAGATCTGAAGGTCACATTGAATAACATTAATTTCATGATAAAGAATAAGGGAAATACTTTTGAAAAGTAACATAATGAAACCAGAGTATGAATATGTAGCTCTGTAGGGATGTTGTTATGGAGCAGATAAATTGGGAATGGTTTGCAATGATTTATGGGGATGTGAGCACTTGTATTTGAGTAGTCTTCAAAAAATGCAAAGAAAGGGGAAAATCTGTAAATTTTGCCAAGAAAGAGAAAAAAGGACTTGATAAATTTAGTGGAGGAGATAAAGAAAAGAAAGGCACTTCTAAGAATTTGAGCGTGGAAAAACTAAGAGACAATGGTGTTTTTAAAAGTATTAGAGAAATTGAAAACAGTTATTATAGATGCTTACTGTATTATATCAGTCTCATAGAACTTGGACAGAATTCTAAGGGATTATTCTACATTATTCCCTTTAATCCCCCCAACCGTTTCTCCGTTTTTAAACTGAAGTAGGTAAGGAAGGATGAGGTCAAATATATAATGTCATTTTCCCAAGACCCTACAGCTGATATGTGGCCTCACTGGCATTCAACCCCCAGACCCATGTGACTGGAAGTGTGCTGTCTTTTCACTTCATTGTGAAATTTTTTAGTTGCTTAGCACCTTCACATGGGTTTTTTAGAAACTAATGTGAATATTCTGTGGTATTCATTATTTATTAAGAATTGTTTAAAACTTTATATAATTAAAGTTTAGAAATGGTGAGTTTTGCTGGGGCCATTTTCTTTATAAATTAGGAGATATTTGCCTTGAACTATAAACCTATGAAGGCAAGTAGAAAAATACAGAAGATGTGTAGTGTGGCCACTTGATGCAAAGAGCCAACTCATTGGAAAAGACCCTGATGCTGGGAAAAATTGAGGGCAGAAGGAAAGGGAGCAATAGAGGATGAGACGGTTGGATGGCATCACTGACTCAATGGACATGAGTTTCAGCAAGCTCCTGGACATAGGAAAGGGCAGGGAAGACTGACATGCTGCAGTCCATAGGGTTGCAAAGTGCTGGACACAACTTAGCAACTGAACAACAATGACAATATGTGATGGTTTTTTTTTTTAATTGCACCATTGTCATAGCTGAAGGACGGCTTTTGCTGTCATGTGTAGTGTCTGATAAAGATATGATCTTCTGGTCTGTAATTAAACAGCCTGTGTGACCACTTTTATTCATGCTGCCTGGTACCCTGGGAGGGACAGAGGGCTACTTGCAGAGACTACAATGTGGTCTTTTTCCTTCAATGTGTGACTGTTTCTGGCAGTTCTTGTTTGTTGATTTGTAACAATGTCTTTTATTGTTACCGTTATCACTTATTTTGACATTAAGATATGTAAATTCCAAGTGTCTTAATAGTCTCACTACTCCAACCCTGGTGGCTCAGTTGGTAAAGAATCTGCCTGCAGTGCAGGACACCCACATTCAATCCCTGGGTCAGGAAGATGCCCTAGAAAAGGGAATGGCAACCCATTCTAGCATACTTGCCTGGAGAATTCCATGGACAGAGGAGCCTGGCGGGTCCCAAAGAGTCAGATACAACTTAGTGACTAAACCACCATCAGTATATATATGAATTATTATTTGTTATTAAGGTCATAATCATCATCATCCTCTCATTTTGAGCTGTGTCCTCATTAGAGTGATCACTTTTATTGTCACTTTAGACCAGGAGTTCTGAGACTGAGGCATAACGATCTGCTAAAACTCGTGGGTCCTTTAGAGTAGTTAAAAATGCATAGCATAAAATAAATAAAATTACAAAAAAGCAAAGATATTGAAATAGAGTTATAGAAATATTTTTAAAGGTTAAGCATGTGATGTACAAATCACAGTGCCCCTTTATTAACCCACTAAACACCAAGTTTAGCAACTGCTCCCCCTGAAAGAAGGGGTGATCAAACAGTGCTCCAGCATAGCTGTGTCCGTGTTGGCACTGGTGTTGCCGTTCAGTTGCTCAGTCATGTCTAATCTTTGTGACCCCGTGGTCTGCAGCACCCCAGGCTCCCCAGTCCATCACCATCTCTCAGAGTTTGCTCAAACTCATGTCCATCATGTTGGTGATGCCATCCCACCATCTCCTGCTCTGCGGCCCCCTTCTCCTTCTTCCTCTAATCTTTCCCAGCATCAGGGTCTTTTCTTATCAGTCAGCTTTTTGCATTAGGTAGCCAAAGTATTAGAGCTTCAGCATCAGTCCTGCCAACATGTATTCAGGGCCGATTTCCTTTAGGATTGACTGGTTTAATCTCCTTGCTCTCCAAGGGACTCTAAATAAAGTTTTCAGTATATTGTGAGATAAAAAATTTTGAAATTTCTCTTGAAGAAGTCACAAATCCTACTAATTCTGAGGTTTGTGACCTATATTCACTTTTGAAGGAAGTGCTGATTTTCGTTTTTCTAGAAATTAAGGTGTATTTTAAATTCACACATCAGGCAAATGAAGGACCCCAGATGAGCTGCCCTGCTGGCTTAGCAGCCTTCTGCAACACCGGTCTTGAGCTCCCCAGGCTCACAGATTATGTTCATTCTTACATCTTTAGTAACACATTTCAGCATAACACAGTCTAGGTGTTCAATATGTGGAATGCATAAATGCACAAAAGAAGGTCAGTGAAAAATCAAGGACGTGCAAAAATGATCATGAAAGATGATGTAATAGCAGACATAGTATTAAGTAGCTTCCAGATGAAGGTCTTAGCTAGTCATGTGATATACAGGAATATGGAAATAAAGATGAATTTGGCATAAACTAAGACTTGTGCCAGAGTCCACACGTGGGCGAATAATTGTAGCCTTTTTAAAAGCTTTTTATTTTATATTGGAGTGTAGTTGATAATTAATAGTGCTGTGTTGGTTTTCAGGTGGACAGAGCAGTGATTTAATTATACATATACATGTATCTATTATTTTTCAAGTGATTTCCCCATTCTGGTTCTTATAGGATATGGACATGCACACATTGCTACATTTAAAATAAATAACCAACAAGGACCTACTGCATAGCACAGGGAAGTCAGCCTAATTATGGCATTTTAAAGTGTTTTCTCTTTCCCAAGATAGATTGTTTTTAATTAATATTTATGGCAGTAAAGCTGTTTTATAATATTGTGTTAGTTTCTGCTATATAGCAAATAAATCAGTTATGCATATATATAGGCCCCGTCTTTTTTAGACTCCCTTCCCATTTAGGTCACCACAGAGCACTGAATAGAGTTCCCTTGTTATACAGTAGGTTCTTGTTAGTTATGTATCTTATATAGATACACAGATATGTCGATCCCAGTCTTCCAGTTCATCCCACCTCCTCCCTTCCCCTCTTTGTTTCCACACATTCTCTCACTTCATCTATGTTTGTTTCTCTTTTGCAAATATATTCATCTATACCATTTGTCTATATTCCCCATATAAGCAGTGTTATATAATATTTGTTTTTCTCTTTCTGACTTCACTTCATTCTCCTTTATGACCCAGCAATTGCACTCCTGAGCATATACTGGAGAAAACCATAATTCCAAATGATCCTTGCACGCTGATGTTCACTGCAGCAGTATTTACAATAGCTAGAACATGGAAACAACCTAAATATCTATCATCAGATGAATGGATAAAGAAGATGTGGTGCATATTTGCAGTGGAATATTACTCTGCCCTAAAAAGGAAAGAAATGGTGCCTTCTGCCGAGACAGGGATGAACTGAGAGCCCATCGTACAGAGTGAAGTGAGTCAGAGGATACTTGTGGCCTGTTAATGTCCCGGGTGACTTGAAAGTTGGTCAGGGCTGACCCCACTCTTAGATGAGTGTCCTGCTGACCCATTCATTCATTGTCAGACTGAGGACTTTGAAGCTAGGTCCCGGGACCCTTCTGACTGAGGGAGACTCTCCTCCTTTGTTTCTCATCTCATTCTGCTTCCATCCCTGCTCCCAAGTCCATAAGGGCCCTCCAGAGGGCTGAGGCAGGTGGTCAGAGGTGTGAGCCTACCTCTGTGGTCTTTATTCTCTCCTCAGCAATCTTGGTTCCAGAGCTGTCTGCATGCTACAGCCTCAGGAGTACTCAGCAGCTTGAGGCCTGTCTGCCTTGCACCTCCACCAACTCCACCATCTATGGATTAAAATGATGACAGGTGAAAAATGCATTTTTTTGTTTCCCACCTACATACATATGTTTGCAGGAGGAGGGAAGGCATACAGAGATTTATTACATAAAACAAAACAAAACAAAAAAACTAAAAGTCCGAATGAGAGAACACTTAAGCATCCTTTACTGTTCCGGCTGGGTCTCAACAAAAATAGATCCTAATTCTGCCTGTTCAACCTCGTTTACATACTCCTACCCCTGACAAGGACAGATGAATTTGTTCTGCTAGTCAACTATGATGACCTGGAGGGGGAAAAAAAAAAAACTGTCCACTTTGTGGGGGCGCAGGGACATAGCAGGAGGTCACAGGATGCAATGAAGGGGGACAAAGAGGAAAATGCAGAATCGGTGCTCCCAGATGTCTGATGTGCTTGATAGTAAGCCCTGTTGACTGAAAATGAATGTGCTCAGCAAGCCTTGGAGCGTGGATGCATTTGTGGGTTTTTCAAACTGTTTTAGCAGCTTGCACTGGCACTGTTAACACCAGTAAGATATGCTATTTCAGTTTGTGACTGTTGACAGGAACTAAAACAGAGTGATGTGATGTAGTGACAGACAGCAGATACTTTGATAAGTTTGGGGTGCTATGCTGTGGCTTAGTTCCTCAGTTGTGTCTGACTCTTTGTGACCCCATGGACTGTAGCCTGCAGGCTCCTCTGTCCATGGGGATTCTCCAGACAGGAATACTGGAGTAGGTTGCCATGCCCTCTTCCAGAGGATCTTCCCAATTCAGGAATCAAACCGGGGTCTACTGCATTGCAGGTGGATTCTTTACCAGCTGAGTTATCAGGGAAGTCCCAAGATTTGGGGTAGGGAGGCATTTTTGAATCCATGGCATTTTAGTTGAGACCTGATGAGGAGAAAGAGGCAGTCAAATGAACAGTTGGGAAAGGAACATTCCAGGCAGAGGGAATTGCAGATGCAAAGTTTCCAGGGATGGGGAGAAGCTGTGCATGTCTGTGGAACAGGATGTGGAACAGAGCCGACACAATGTGGGGTGCTCAGGGGCAGAGTCTCAGGAACTCAGGGCCCGGCAATGGGCAAAGCCAGTCCTGACAGGGTCTCCTAAGTGTTGTGTACACTCTAGGCTTCATTATAAGCCTGAGGAATCGATTCCCTTGATGGTTTTAAGTAGAAAGTGCTTGATTCGAGTTAGATTTGGCAATGCCTGCTTTGAGTCTTCATGTGAAATGGACAAATGAGAACACAGGGAATCAGGGACAGATGACTTTGTCCTTATCCAGAGAGACAGTGAGGCGTCTGTACAAATGGCCTGTCCTTTACTAAAAGAGCAAGCAGAAACTGACTCTAGCAAGCAGAGGAAATATCCAGAGGTCTGTTTGGAAATGTTAAGCTTGAATCACAATTCAGGCAAACATTTTTTGAAGAGGTTAAGTGTTTGCTTCCTTTTCCTAAATAAACCACTGGCCAGAGATAATGCCTCTTCCCAAAAAACCAATTTGTTTAGTCCTTAAAACCAGGTTCTGGACCCAGACTGGGCTTCCCTGGTGGCTCAGTGGTAAAGAATCTGCCTTCAATACAGGAGACCTGGGTTCAATCCCTGGATCAGAAAGATCCCCTGGAGGAGGAAATGGAAGCCCGCTCCAGTGTTCTTGCCTGAAGAATCCCATGGACAGAGGAGCCTGGTGGGCTACAGTCCATGGGGTTGCAAAGAGTAGGACATGACTGCTGCTGCTAAGTCGCTTCAGCCGTGTCTGACTCTGTGCGACCCCATAGACGGCAGCCCACCAGGCTCCGCCGTCCCTGGGATTCTCCAGGCAAGAACACTGGAGTGAGTTGCCATTTCCTTCTCCAATGCATGAAAGTGAAAAGTGAAAGTAAAGTCGCTCAGTCATGTCTGACTCCTAGTGACCCATGGACTGCAGTCTACCAGGCTCCCCCGTCCATGGGATTTTCCAGGCAGGAGTACTGGAGTGGGGTGCCATTGCCTTCTCTGAGGACATGACTGAGTGACTGAAAACAACAGATCCAGACTAATGGCATATAAAGTCATAAAACTTTGACTCTGCCTGTTACCAGCTGTATAACCTTGGACACTTACTGGAGTCCTCTGTGCCTTGGTTTCCCCAAGTAATAAGAAAGGGCAGTAATTATTTTCTAACAGAATTCCTAAAGACTAAATAAATTAATCAAGACAGAGCCTTACAGTAGAGCCGAGCACACAGTAAGGGCATGACATGCTTGATTTTTTTTTGAGGCTTCCTAAGCTAGTGTTTTCTGTTCAAACTAGTGGAATATTCTAAGTCTAAGTAATATTCTTTTAGAATATTTGTTTATTCTATACTATTTATAGAATTTTCCATGCATACTCTCTGTGTTATTAAGGGTTTTCTCTGACTATTAAAGGCACTAATCTCTGCTTAAGTGAGTAAAAGAAGACAGGATGAGAAACCAGGTATTCATTGGAGGGGTAACTAGGTGAATATGACACTTTAGCTCTTTGTGGGCTCCTCATGATGTCATTGGGAGATCACTCGAGAGACTCCCCATGCAGGGCCCCTGACCTATATATGCTGGAAGGTGGGTTGTCATCAGGAACTCTAACCTGAAAATGACACTCTCTTTTTTCCCCCAGTAAGCTTGTTAAAAAGTATTTCTTTGTATGCTTTCAATTTTAAATTAATTTAATGATTCAGTTATTACTCCAACTGTGAAATTATATAGCAGAACATGAATTCTTGGAATGCAAAGCATCCATATACAACTAATATATTACTAACAACACTGAATTCCTAAAGCATCACTAAATAAAATGTGATCATTTTACTATGAACCTGGAAACATTACAAAAGCATGATTAAACAAGGCATAACTGAATTTCAACAGTACAAACCTGCTGAAGGGTCTTCTCACATATGCAACATTTGGAATTTTTCTAAGGAACATTAATGAGAATTTTGATGCTACACTGTTTATAGTCCACAAGACTCGGAGGCTTTGTGAATTATTTTGCCTGTAATATCACAAAACAGAATTATATATTTAAAAGCAAAACAGGGTTCATGACTGTTTGGTGACTGCTTTGCTAGAAATACTGATTCTAGGAAAAGGTAAATTGCCTTTTCCTATTTTGGTCAAAAGCTACCTGGACATCACAAATGAGGATGGTTGTTAACAAGAGGAGGCTGAGGAGATGATAAAATCTCTGATGACCATGTTTTCAATGAGAGAACTGAGGACCCACAGTCTACAAATGATTGGAGATTTGTTTGGTAGAGGAAAGGCTCAATTCCTTTTAGCTTCAGGTGAAACTTACAGAGGGCTTCCCTGGTCACTCAGACGGTAAAGAATCTGCCTGCAATGCAGGAGACCTGGGTTCAGTCCCTGGGTGGGAATATCCCCTGTAAGACGTAAAAAGTGATGACTTTTCATGAATAAATAATTGCTCAAAATGCATGAGAAAGATTAGACTACACAAATTCTCACGTTCTCTTTATTTTTTATCTTGTTTCTACCATTCATGCTAGGAAAATTATGTTACAAGGCTATCAAGTTACAAAGGAAAATATTTGCTCAAGTTTTTAAATTGATTTCATTTGCTTACACAATTATATGTTTCAGAACTCACAAAAAGCCTCATAGTCTTACATGTTTTAAAACTACATGGATAGATTCTGATCCAAGTAATTTCTCAAGAATGTTAACTCTAAGATGTTTTGGCATTCTGGAAATTCTCCACTGCAAGCTCAGCGTGTAAAGGTACATAAGCCCACTGGGAGGCTGGTTTATTTAATGACCCCCAAAGCATCAGTTCAGTTCAGTTTGTTTCAGTCACTCAGTCGTGTCTGACTCTCTGCGACTCCATGGACTGTGGCACACTCTGTCCCTCACCAACTCCCAGAGCTTGCTCAAACTCATGCCCATCAAGTTGGTGATGCCATCCAACCACCCTATCCTCTGTCATCCCCTTCTCCTCCTTCCCTCAATCTTTCCCAGCAGCAGGGTCTTTTCCAGTGAGTCAGCTCTTCATGTCAGGTTGGCAGAGTACTGGAGTTTCAGCTTCAGCATCAGTCCTTCCAATGAATATTCAGGAATGATTTCCTTTAGGATTTCGGATTGACAGGTTTGATTTCCTTGCAGTCCAAGGGACTCTCAAGAGTCTTCTCCAACACCACACCCAGTTCAAAAGCATCAGTTCTTCAGCACTCAGATTTCTTTATAGCCCAACTCTCACATCCATACATGACTACTGGAAAAACCAGAGCTTTGACTAGATGGACTTTTGTCGGCAAAGTAATGTCTCTGCCTTTTAATATGCTGTCCTGACTGGTCATAGCTTTTCTTCCAAGGAGCAAGCGTCTTTTAATTTCATGGCTGCAGTCACCATCTGCAGTGAGTCTGGAGCCCACGAAAATAAAGTCTGACACTGTTTCTATTGCTTCCCCATCGATTTGCCATGAAGTGATGGGACTGGATGGATGCCACAATCTTCATTTTTTTGAATGTTGAGTTTTAACCCAGCTTTTTCCCTCTCCTCTTTAACTTTCGTCAGGAGGCTTTTTAGTTCCTCTTCACTTTCTGCCATAAGCGTGGTATGCAGAATATCAAAGCACTCAGTTCAGTTCAGTTGCTCGGTCATATCCGACTCTTTGCGACCCCATGAATTGCAGCACGCCAGGCCTCCCTGTCCATCACCAACTCCCGGAGTTTACTCAGATTCACGTCCATCAAGTCGGTGATGCCATCCAGCCATCTCATCCTCGATTGTCCCCTTCTCCTCCTGCCCCCAATCCCTCCCAGCATCAGAGTCTTTTCCAATGAGTCAACTGTTCGCATGAGGTGGCCAAAGTACTGGAGTTTCAGCTTTAGCATCATTCCTTTCAAATAATTAGTGTGATATAATTCTGGAGACTCTATTTGAAAAATTATGCATTCCACCTTTATTATTATTTTTGGCTGTTCTGGGTCTTTGTTGCTTTGCCGACTTTTCTCTAGCTGTGGTGAGCTGGGGCTCCTCTCTAGTTGCCATGCTTGGATTTCTCATTGCAGTGATTTTTCCTGTGGTAGAGCACAGACTTCAGGGTATACAGTCTCAGTAGTTGCAGCTCCCAGGCTCTGGAGTAGTGGCACAGGCTCAATAGTTGTGGCTCATGGGCTTAGTTGCTCTGAAGCCTGTGGTATTTTCCAGACCAGGGACTGAACTCTTGTCTCCTGCATTGGCAGGTGGCTTCTTCACCACTCAGCCACCAGGGAAGCCCTTTGACTATCTTTCTAAGGAAGACAGGTCCAGGCTTACTGGTCCCCCAAAATGGAGTAGTTCTAGAAGATCAAACATTTTAAAAGCAATAAAAAATTTCATTCATTTTAATGCTACACTTCATTGATTCATAACAAGTACATACACACAAGGATAAAAAGACAAACTGACATCAACCTCCAGTCTTTTAACAGATGGCTAGAATTATAACTCAATGAAATAAACATAATCTGGTCTCTTTTTTTTTCCAAGCAGAAGTAATAACAAAGGATCAAAATATGGAATTATATTTAGTAAGACTGCTTCATTTATTCATTCATAGGCTTAATAAATAGAGGCTAGATCTTGCTGCTTTAATTTTCATTTCATTGAAATTTATATTTGCCCTTCCACAAATTCATTCTTCTGAATGGATTTCTATATCCCAGACAAGCTGGCAAAATGGTGCTTGGATGCATTAGAATTTTAAATGACATCAGGACAAGTAAGTAATTACAAATAATTAAAATGAATAGTTTATCATCATCTAAATGTGAACTAGTACAACACAGAGAAAGGCAATGCTGTCTTTCCCCATTTTTTATCTGTTATTTAAGTATGCTGATATACATCACAGTAAAGAGCAAGAAATGTTTATAGCAGTCTGTGAATTGAAAAGACATGCATGCACTTCAGCATATGGATCTATTTAATAATATAAAAGTAAAACATTGTTAAAATATCAAAATTATTGCTGAAGAGACTAATGGTCATTTTTAAGGGAACACTGTTTTTAATCACATATTTAATTTGCAGAAATAGTGCAAAGAGAGTCCAGAGAATTCTCATAAACCCAAAGCAGGGTTTCTGCTGTCATTAACATCTTATATCATCAGGATTCATGTATCACCATTATTGAAGAATGTTGATATATCATTATTAACTGAAGCCCACACTGTTAATACTTCTGTAACTTTTGCCTGATTTTTCTCTTTTTTTTTTTGATCCCAGCTTGTACTCTCAAGGACCACATCACATTTGTACCTCACATTAGGCTTTTCTGGGCTATGAGCTTCATGCGCTATCCATGTTATTGATGACCTTGACAGTTTTGAGTACTGCTTAGGTATAAAGCCCTTCGTTTGGACTTTGCCATTTTTCTCATGATGAGATCGGGATTATGGGTTTTGGGGAGGAAGACCACTGAGGTAAAGTGCTATTTTTATGACATCATATTAAAGACACATAATCCTTCAATGACTTAACAGTCTGATGACTTAGCCGTATTGATGTTGACCTTGATCATCTGTCTGATATCATGTTTATCAGTTGCTTTTATGTTTGTTTTTTTTTAATCTCTGGTCCCAGCTCCCCTAATGCTGTACACTTTGAAATAAAGTCACTGGGCCAACACTTAAGGAAAGGAGAGTTATGCTCCACCCACTTGAGGGTGAACTGTCTACACAAATTAATTGGAATTCTCCTGCATGGAATATTTGCCTCTTCCTACTCTGTGTACTTAATCATTTACATATATCGGTAGGTCTCATGAATATTTACTTAATATATTGTGTTATAATCTAATTTTGTCTTATTTATTTTTTGTCCAAATTGTTCCAATTTTGGCTATTTGTTAGTTCTTTCAGTTGATTTTTGTGTCCCTTTTGCGGATCTCCATCAATGTGGATGTTTGTTGTTGATTTTTGTTTGTTTAATTGATTGGTTGACTTGCTTATTCATTCATTCATTCATTATTTTCATTCATTCATAGGCTTTATTTTTTTTTAGGGTAAGTTTACAGCAGAATTGACAAGAAGTTACAGATTTTCCAATCTCACAATCTCTCTCCAAACCATTTATATTTGTTGGGACTGATTATTGAAATATTTACCATTTTTAGCTGTTTTCTATATGTTGCAGTAGTTTTTTTTTTTCTTCTTTCTCCATTCCATAGTTCTAATTGGTTATTTTATGTGATTCCACTTCTACCTTGATATTAATTCTTCTGTTTTACATTTTTTGTTGTCCCAAAGTTTGTGTTCTTAAATTTTTATTGCAATGCAGCTTAATCCCTATATTATGTTAGTTTCAGGTATACTACCTAGTGATTTTATATTTAGATGTTATGAAGTGATCTCCATGATAAATCTAGTAACCATCTGTAACCATAAAAAGTTATTCTAATACTATTGATAATGGTCTCTGTCTCTTTCTTCTAGTTCTCCATTTTACGATTGTATAATTGGTAGAGTAATTTTATATGATGCCTTGTATTTCTGTGGTATCCACTGTAATTTCTGTGTCCTTCTTCCTGATTTAATTTATTTGGATCCTCTCTTTTTTTCTGGATGAGTCTGGCTAAAGGTTTATCGATTTTGTTTATCTTTTTAAAGAACCAGCTCTTAGTTTCATTGAACTTTTCAGTCTCTACTTCCTTTATCTCCACTCTGATCTTTATTTATTTCCTTCTACTAAGTATGAGCATTCTTGTTTTTCATTCTCTAGTTTATTTAGATGTACTGTTAGACTGTTTATTAAAGATTTTTCTTGTTTCCTGAGGTAGGCTTGGACACCCCCACCACCCACCTTTGGGAGAACAGCTACAACTGTTATAGTCCCCCACTTGTGGGTCCCTGACCATGGTGTGTGATTCCTACCTATATAGTTCTCTGCTCCTCCTACCCATCTTGTTGGGGTTCCTTCTTTGCTTTAATTTATTTTTTGTCTATTTTTAATTTTTTTTAAATTTTATTTTTACTTTATTTTACTTTACAATACTGTATTGGTTTTGCCATACATTGACATGAATCCACCACGGTTTGGGGAACGCATGTTTTAATTTATTTTTAAGTGAAGGATAATTGCTCTACAATATTGTGTTGGTTTCTGCCATACATCAACATACATCAGCCATAGGTACACATATGTCCCCTCCCTCTTGAATCTCCCTCCCACCCCTCTATTTGTCACAGAGCCCCCGTTTGAGCTCCCTGAGTCATATAGCCAATTCCGATTAGCTATCTACTTTATATGTGGTAATGTATGTTTCCATGTTACTCTCTCCATTTGCATCACCCTCTCCTTCCCCGCCCCCACCCCTCCACCGCAGCATTGATAAGTCTGTTCTCTGTGGCCGAGTCTCCATTCCTCCCCGCAAACAGGTTACTTCTCACATCTTTGGTTCTGGAAAACTTATTCTCCTGGTCTTCAGCTTGCTCTCATAGATACTAGCTCTGTGTTCGAATGCAAAGTCGCTTCAGTTGTGTCTGACTCTGTGCGACCCCATGGACTGCACCCTGCCAGGCTCCTCTGTCCATGGGATTCTCTAGGCAAGAATACTGGGGTGGGTTGCCATTTCATTCTCCGGGGGATCTTCCTGACCCAGGGACTGAACCCACAACTCCTGCACTGGAGGCAGAGACTTTACCGCTAGCACCACCTGGGAAGCCCACTGGCTCTGTGCTGCTGCTGCTGCTGTAATTTCCAAGAAAGGGGGTTGGGAGAGAAGGCGGGTCAGGTTATTCCTGGTCCTCTGTCACACCTCCTTATTAATTTCTGATTAATCTATGGTAAATAGCAGGACACTGCCTTGTATGTATGCAGAATCCTTATAATTGATTATCCCGTTCTTCCCCTCCACCCCCTTATCATATTGGTGTCATTTGCATCACTTACCCCTCTGCTCTATCACAAATTCAATACTATTATTATTTTAAACAAACCATTATAATTTAAATCAATTAAGAATAAGAAAAATAAGATATGCTTTACCCTCATTAATTCCTGCTTTGATGCTCTTCCTTTCTTTTTGTAAATCTGATTTTCTAAACTGTATCATTTTTCTTCTACCTGAAGAACTCTTTTTTAACATTTTTTATCAGGGAAGTCTGCTGCAATAAATTCCCTCAGCTTTTGTTTGTCTGAAAAACTCATTATTTCTTCTTCATTTCTGAAAATCAATTTACTTGGATATTGAATTCTATGATTGTATTTTGTTTTGTTTTTTCCTTTCAGTAATTTTAATATTTTACTTCAGCCTCTTGCTTTCATGGTTTCTGGCAAGGAGTCCTCTAAAAGTTCTCTGTTCTTAGCTCTAAGTAAGGTGTTACTAACACCCTTGTGATATTGTGATTTATATGGAATATACGCTTGGTCACTCAGATGGCCAAAATATATTTAACATATATATTTGGTCTACATCTGTGTTTCTAAGCTCATAGCTCCCAAATTCTCAGAACCTTTTGAGTGATAAGAGCAGTGGGAGCATCTTTTGTTACAATATTGGGTCTTTTGTCCTCAGTTCTTGAGATGCTTCAGAGCCATAAAGGTGAAATGAGTGTAGTTATTTTTAACCAGCCCCTTTCAACTACAACTGAGTTTAAAGTAATAAGGTGATTTTTGGAGATCCCCTAAAGACAGGGGCTGGTTGCAAGGGAAACCATCTATGAACAGAAGGTTAGAACTTTCAGTCCAACCTCTGATTTTTGGGGACAGAAAGGGGCTGGAGTTCACCTAGGCCAATGATCCGATCAGTCATGAACATATACTTAGTTGTTCAGTCACGTCTGATACTTTCTTACCCCATGGACTGTATAGCCTACCGGGTTCCTGTGCCCATGTGATTTCCCAGGCAAGAACACTGGAGTGGGTTGCTATTCCTTCCTCCAGGGGATTTTCCTGAACCAGGGATCAAACCCGTGTCTCCTGTGTCTCCTGCATTGGCAGGTGGGTTCTTTACCACTAGCGCCACCGGGAAAGCTCTTTTAATTCTCATGCTAGTGCTCTCTTAGTGTCCATCAGTTTCTCAAAAGTATGATTTAATGATTACCTCATGTGACTCCTGCAGCTTCTGATCCAAGTATGGAGATTTGAACTCCAACTCTGGATTCTCCTCTTTCTCTGGATTTCTGGGGTACTAAAAAATGTAGCAGATTTTTCAGTTTGTTTAGCTTTATTTCTATAGTAAAGACAAGAGTGACAACTTTTGAAGTATTTACAAGCTGGAGCTGAAACCAGAAATCCAGTATGGTACACTTTCCAACTTATTTCAAGATTAGTTAGTGCTGTTAGAAAAACTTTAAATATCTAAATGTTCTTAGCATTTATAAAGAACAGAGTGTTCAACACTTTAAATGACATGATATATTTTTTTCTTAGCTACAGCAGTACAATTCATTTCAGTTCAGTTGCTCGGTCGTGTCCAACTCTTTGCGACCTCATGGACTGCAGCACACCAGGCCTCCCTGTCCATCACCAACTCCCAGAGTTTACTAAAACTCATGTCCATTGAGTCAGTAATTCCATCTAACCATCTTGTCCTCTGTCATACTCTTCTCCTCCTGCCTTCAATCTTCGCAGCATCAGGGTCTTTTCAAATGAAAAGGTGGCATCAGGTGGCCAAAGTATTAGAGTTTCAGCTTTAGCATTAGTTCTTCCAATGAATATTCAGGAATCATTTCCTTTGGGATGGACTAGTTGGATGTCCTTGAAGTCCAAGGGACTCTCAAGAGTCTTCTCTAACACCACAATTCAAAAGCATCAATTCTTTGGCACTCAGCTTTCGTTATAGTCCAACTCTCACATCCATACGTGGCTACTAGAAAAAACATAGCTTTGACCAGATGGCCCTTTGTGGGTGAAGCAATGTCTCTGCTTTCTAATATGCTGTCTAGGTTGGTCATAGCTTTTCTTCCAAGGAACAAGTATCTTTTAATTTTATGGCTGCAATCACCATCTGCAGTGACTTTGGAGCCCAGAAAAATAAAGTCTGTCCCTGTTTCCACTGTTTCACCATCTATTTGCCATGAGATAATGAGGACTGGAAAAGGTCAGTTTTCATTCCAATCCCAAAGAAAGGCAATGCCAAAGAATGCTCAAACTACCGCACAATTGCATTCATCTCACACGTTAGTAAAGTAATGCTCAAAATTTTCCAAGCCAGGCTTCAGCAATACGTGAACCGTGAACATCCAGATGTTCAAGCTGGTTTTAGAAATGGCAGAGGAACCAGAGATCTAATTGCCAACATCTGCTGGATAGTCAAAAAGGCAAGAGAGTTCCAGAAAAACATCTATTTCTGCTTTATTGACTATGTCAAAGGCTTTGACTGTGTGGATCACAAGAAACTTTGGAAAATTCTGAAAGAGATGAGAATACCAGACCACCTGACCTGCCTCTTGAGAAACCTATATGCAGGTCAGGAAGCAACAGTTAGAACTGGACATGGAACAACAGACTGGTTCCAAATAGGAAAAGGAGTACATCAAGGCTGTATATTGACACCCTGCTTATTTAACTCATATGCAGAGTACATCATGAGAAATGCTGGGCTGGAAGAAGCACAAGCTGGAATCAAGATTGC
>SJYQ01002371.1:255629-272965 GCA_006410935.1 Redunca redunca | reverse complement strand
GTCCAATTCTAACTGTTGCTTCTTGACCTGCATATAGGTTTCTCAAGAGGCAGGTCAGGTGGTCTGGTATTCTCATCTCTTTCAGAATTTTCCAAAGTTTCTTGTGATCCACACAGTCAAAGGCTTTGGCATAGTCAATAAAGCAGAAATAGATGTTTTTCTGGAACTCTCTTGCCTTTTTGACTATCCAGCAGATGTTGGCAATTAGATCTCTGGTTCCTCTGCCTTTTCTAATACAGAGTGAAGCAAGCCAGAAAGAAAAACACCAATATAGTATACTAACACATATATATGGAATTTAGAAAGATGGGGATGATGACCCTGTATGCGAGACAACAAAAGAGACTCAGATCTATAGAGTGAACTTTTGGACTCTGGGGGAGAGAGAGAGGGAGAGGGTGGGATGAGATGGGAGAATGGCATTGAAACATGTATACTATCAAGTAAAAATAATAATAATAATAATAATTTGTCCAATAATAAAAAAAAAATAAACCAGCTTGTACATCAGGGAGTTCATGGTTTATGTATTGCTGAAGCCTGGCTTGGAGAATTTTGAGCACTACTTTACTAGCGTGTGAGATGAGTGCAATTGTGCGGTAGTTTGAGAATTCTTTGGCATTGCCTTTCTTTGGGATTGGAATGAAAACTGACCTTTTCTAGTCCTGTCTTCCAAATTTGCTGGCATATTGAGTGCAGCACTTTCACAGCATCATCTTTCAGGATTTGAAATAGCTCTACTGGAATTCCATCACCTCCACTAGCTTTGTTCATAGTGATGCTTTCTAAGGCCCACTTGACTTCACCTTCCAGGATGTCTGGCTCTAGGTGAGTGATCATACAATCGTGATTATCTTGGTCATGAAGATCTTTTTTGTACAGTTCTTCTGGGTATTCTTGCCACCTCTTCTTAATATCTTCTGCTTCCGTTCAATCCATACCATTTCTGTCCTTTATCGAGCCCATCTTTTCATGAAATCGTCCCTTGCTGTCTCTAATTTTCTTGAAGAGATCTCTAGTCTTTCCCAATCTGTTGTTTTCCTCTGTTTCTTTGCATTGATCTCTGAGGAAGGCTTTCTTATCTCTCTTTGCTATTCTTTAGAACTCTGCATTCAGATGCTTATATCTTTCCTTTTCTCCTTTGCTTCTCTTCTTTTCACAGCTATTTGTAAGGCCTCCCCAGACAGCCATTTTGCTTTTTTGCATTTCTTTTCCATGGGGGTCGTCTTGATCCCTGTCTCCTGTACAATGTCACGAACCTCCAATTCAGTGTGTCCCAAAGTCATCTCTGCCTACTCTTTTCCCACAATATATAAATTAGTAAAGTGTAAAAGATCTCATTGAAGGTAACATTATTTAGTTTACTGGTTTCCTATATATTTTGAGGAGCTTTCCTGGTGGCTCAGATGGTAAAGAATCTGCCTACAAGTTTCAATCCCTGGGTTGGGAAATCCCCAGGAGATGAGAATGGCTACCTACTCCAGTATTCTTGCCTGGAGAATCCCATGGACAGAGAGGAGCCTGGTGGGCTGTAGTCCATGGGGTTAAAATGAGTTGGGACATGACTGAGCAACCATTTATTCCATTAGTGGATATATAAAAGCGTCTGGGTCACTTACAACTTGGAAAGAAGTACTGATACTCTATTTGATTTTTTTTTTTTTTTGGTCACTACCACACTATGGCAAAAGACATTTGTTCTTCCTCTCTCATCTTCATTTCATGCTTCTGTGTCATATTTTTTCCTTTAGACATAGCACAGTGAGTTCAGATTAGTACAAAAATAGAGTCATATTTTAAAATACTATTGATTCTGGAGAACAGCTGAGGATGCCCTGTGTTTTTGTTTTTGTTTTCCCTTGACAAGTTGATAGGGTGGAATTCCAGAGGCACTCTATGATGACCTTCTGAAGAAAAATTCAGGGGTCATGATTCTGGCTTAATACACCCAGAAAATAGGTTTTCTATCACCTGGGGATCAGGTGATTCTTGAAGGTTAATAAGATTTTGTTTTTTTGACATAATCTCTCTCTGCTTTCAATTTTCTTAGAAATGCCATCTACTTGTGTATTGTTTTCTTTATTGTTTTTATCTTCCCCCTTAGAATCACATAGAGAATACTTTAAGATGGGAGTAAATCTCAGTAAATTTGTCATTTGTGTAAGATGCTGATCTGTTGAATATTTTGCTGAGATATGCTGCTGCCTAGAAATCATGATGTGGAGGGCTTTCCTACTGACTTGACATGTTTCTGTTGTGATGCAAAAAGTAAGTATTAGAGTAATTTTGAGGGTCAGTAACACAACTCTCCTGCATCATATGATTAAACAGAGATAGGGTCTGTCAGCTGGATTATGACGACTGCTGAGCTCCTCACCCTATTTAACATCAGGGCAGCTTTTATTAGGCACTTCAGTCAATTTTCTTTTACTAAACTGTGAGTTGGCCAGTCCTGTCTGACTGTTTGTGACCCTGTGGACTGTAGCCCTCCAGGCTCCTCTGTCCCTGGGATTCTCCATGCAAGAACACTGGAGTGAGTTGCCATTTCCTATTCCAGGGCATTGTTCCAACCCAAGGATAGAACCCTAGTCTCCTACATTGCAGGCAGATTCTTTACTGTCTGAGGCATCAGGGAAACCCTCTTTAACTAAAAACTCTCTCTTCATGATGTTGTCCTTTACTCCAAGGTGAACAGTTTACTGCTAATCTCTCTGGTTACTTATTAACCAAAGTTTTGTTTACTGACAGTTAATTCTGGCTATAATGTTAATGAAATATACAAGTTAACAATCAAGGAAAGGAATTAAACAGCCTTTTTTTTTTTTTTTCTATTTCTGCTACGTAGACATGCATTTGATCTAAACAGGGAAGTATCTTCAAAAATTCTTCACTAATGTCCCAATAATTCATACAATGAGAGTCATATGACCTTTTAGAAAACAAATGTTTAAATCTTTCCAATAATCAAAGAATAAACGATTCATTGAAAAGCAGTTTCAGGCTCCCCCCACCCTTTTTTTACATATTTTTACATCTAGTTTTCCTAGCACCATTAATTGAAGAGGCTGTCTTTTCTCCATTGTATGTTCTTGCCTCCTTTGTCAAAGATTAGGTACCTATATGTGCTTGCTTATCTCCAGGCTTCTGTCTTGTTCCATTCGTCTTTATTTCTATCTTTGTGTCTGTTCTATACTGTCTTGATGACTGTAGCTTTCTAGTATAGTCTGAAGTCAGGAAGGTTGGTTCCTCTAGCTCTGTTTTTCTTTCTCAAGATTGCTTTGGCTATTTTGTGTCTTTTGTGTTTCCATACAAATTGTTAAATTGGCACATGTATATGGAATCTAGAAAAGTTATTCAGATTAACCTTTTATACAGGGAAGGAATGGAGACACAGATGTGGACAGATGTGTGGACACAGTAGGAGAAGGAGGGAGGGATGAATTAAGAAAGCAGCATTGACTTTATATATATACGTTCATGTGTAAAATAAATAGCCCAAGGTGCCCAGCCTGATTCTCTGTGATGACACAGGAGTAGGATTTGGGGAGGGGAGGAAGGATCAAGAAGGAGGATATAAATATATATATATATATATATATATATGACTGATTTGCATTGTTGTATGGCAAAGACCAACACAACACTGTAAAGCAATTTTACTCCAATTAAAAATTAAAAACAGAACAATGAGGTATTACAAAAAGGACTTCGATCAGAGTCATATGGATACCATGTGTAGCACAGTAAATTATTGTGATCTTCACATAAAACTTCTAAAATTGTTACCTTAAGATTAAAAATCATAGTTTCAGAGAGATCAGAGCAGGAAGAAAGAGCTGTTAGTAGAAGTCTTAAATTGTGTGTTTCTTATATTACATGAGGGCTTCCCTGGTGGCTCAGACAGAAAAGAATCCCCATGCAGTGTAGGAGACCTGGGTTTGATCCCTGGTCGGGAAGATCCCCTGGAGAAGGGAATGACAACCCCTTCCAGTATTCTTGCCTGAAGAATTCCATGGACAGAGGGGCCTGGGTGCTATAGTCCATGGGGTCACAAAGAGTCAAACACAACTGAGAAACTAATAAATTCACTCTATATTACAGATATATAGGCATCTAAAATAAGATGTTGGTATTATTAAAGCATGAGTATGATAGCATTCTTTTTGTGTGTGTGCAAACAAATTCCACTCAGAAATATGCATAATCGAATTAATTATTTCAGTATTACAAAACATCATCCTGCAAGGTGTGTGGTCAGCATAAATGCTGGTCATCAGGAAAAAAAAAAGAAAAAAAAACTATCTTGGATCCTGAGCATGTTGTTTTGTCCTTCTAGTGCTCAACTTAAAATCCAGAACAGTGTTTAGTTACCTACACAGCCACCTTGTAGAGGTAGTTTCATTAAAATAATGCATGAAAAAAATTCTCTGCTCTCAGGTATTGAGGTACCAGTGTGAATACATAGGATACATATATCTGTTCAGGGTGCTGGTAATCTCAATCAGATTTACACCAAATAAAAGACACTGCTGTCAATTTGTGAGTGAGGCTGAGTGAGATCTTGATTAAGAGGGAAAGGGTGGGATGAGATGGGAGAATGGCATTGAAACATGTATACTATCATGTAAGAAACGAATCGCCAGTCAATGTCTGATGCAGGATGCAGGATACTTGGGACTGGTACAAGGAGAGGACCCAGAGGGATGGTATGGGGTGGGAGATGGGAGGGGATTCATGTTTGGGAACGCATATACACTCGTGGTGAATTAATGTCAATGTTTGGCAAAACCAATACAGTAATGTAAAGTAAACTAAAGTAAAAATAAAAATTATAAAAAAAAAAAAAGAGTATGGCGTACACCTGGCCATTGGGTTCATTTCAGTTCAGTCCAGTCCCTCAGTCATGTCTAACTGTGACCCTATGAACTGCAACATGCCAGGCCTCCCTGTCCATCACCAACTCCTGGAATTTACCCAAACTCATGTCCACTGAGTCGGTGATGCCTTCCAACCATCTCATCTTCTGTCATCCCCTTCTCCTTCTGCCCTCAATCTTTCCTAGCATCAGAATCTTTTCTAACGAGTCAGCTCTTCGCATCAGGTGGCCAAAATATTGGAGTTTCAGTTTCAACATCAGTCCTTCCAATGAAAACCCAGGACAGATCTCATTTAAGATGGACTGGTTGAATCTCCTTGCATTCCAAGAGACTCTCAAGAGTCTTCTCCAACACCACACTTCAAAAGCATCAATTCTTTAGCACTCAGCTTTCTTTATAGTCCAAGTCTCACATCCATACATGACCACTGGAAAAACCATAGCCTTGACTACATGGACCTTTGTATTTTTTTGACAAAGTAATGTCTCTGCTTTTAAAAATGCTGTCTAGGTTAGTCATAGCTTTCCTTCCAAGGAGTAAGCATCTTTTAGTTTCATGGCTGCAATGAAATCATATGCAGTGATTTTAGAACCCCCAAAAATAAACTCTGTCACTGTTTCCACTGTTTCCCCATCTATTTCCCATGGAGTGGTGGGACCGGATGCCATGATCTTAGTTTTCTGAATGTTGAATTTTAAGCCAAATTTTTCACTCTCCCCTTTCACTTTCATCAAGAGGCTCTTTAGTTCTTCTTCACCTTCTGCCATAATCGTGGTGTCATCTGAATATCTGAGGTTATTGATATTTCTCCTGGAAATCTTGATTCCAGCTTGTGCTTCTTCCAGCCCAGCGTTTCTCATGTTGTACTCTGCATATAAGTTAAATAAGCAGGTTGACAATATACAGCCTTGATATACTCCTTTTCCTATTTGAAACCAGTCTGTTTTTCCATGTCCAGTTCTAACTCTTGCTTCCTGACCTGCATACAGATTCCTCAGGAGGCAGATCAGATTGCCTGGTATTCCCATCTCTTTCAGAATTTTCTAGAGTTTGTTGTGGTCCACACAGTCAAAGGCTTTGGAATAGTCAATAAAGCAGAAATTGATGTTTTTCTGGAACTCTTTTTTCGATGATCCAGCAGATGTTAGCAATTTGATCTCTGGTTGCTCTGCCTTTTCTAAAACTAGCCTGAACATCTGGAAGTTCACAGTTCACGTATTACTGAAGCCTGGCTTGGAGAATTTTGAGCATTACTTTACTAGCATGTGAGATGAGTGTAATTGTGGGGTAGTTTGAGCATTCTTTGGCATTGCCTTTCTTTGGGATTGGAATGAAGACTGACCTTTTCCAGTCCTGTGGCCACTGCTGAGTTTTCCAAATTTGCTGACATGTTGAGTTTAGGAATGGTGAATGCCACCCTGTTTTATAAGTACTTGAATTTGTTTAACATTTTGAAATCAAGCTTGGGACTGGTGCAAGGAGAGGACCCAGAGAGATGATATGGGGTGGGAGGTGGGAGAGGATTCATGTTTGGGAATGCATGTACACTCGTGGTGAATTCATGTCAATGTTTGGCAAAACCAATACAGTAATGTAAAGTAAACTAAAGTTAAAATAAAAATTAAAAAAAAAAAAAGGTATTTGATATGGTGGTGAGATTTTAAGATCTAAAGTAAGAGGGGCCCTCCTCAGTATACCCTCCTTCCTGCTTCATACATCTGCGTCCCTAGCTTTGCTTCCCACACCATGTTTACACAGTCTGGAGGATGGACTGGGGGATGTGGGAGGCAACACTCACTCAGGCTTATTTTTATTTTATTCTGTTCACTTCTTGGAATTATGTTAACAGTGTTGCATCTGAGAATTTAAACATAATGGAAAGAAGAAGATAGTTCTGTCTACCAAGGATATTATTTTGTATCCTGACATTAACTTATTAGTCTGTTTTGTGGGTATGCAAACATGGAGAACCTTCTCTGTAGGTTACTGTAGGCTCCTTTGCATGCTCTGGAGTTGGGTTGAAACCTAGGAAGGAAGAGGATGTTAGAACAGAGATAACTTCTGTATCACATGAGATTATTTTGCTCTTCAGTTTGAGAGTCATTAATGACTCTTTAATGCCCAGAACATTGAGTCTACAGTTCTGTCTATGAAATTCTTTGACTTTACCTGTCTCTTTAGTTTTATTTCCTAACCTTTTGATTGGTATGTAGTTGATTTACAATATTATATTACTTTCAGGTATACAGCATTGTGATTCAATATTTTTACTTATTATACTCGATTAAAAGTTATTAGACAATAATGGGAATAATTCCCTGTTTGTAAAATATATCAATGTTCCCTATCTATTTTATACCCAGTGGTTTTTACCTCTTAATTCCATACTCCTAATTTACCCTTCTGTCCTTCCATCTCCCTACTGGTAACCATGAGTTTGTCTTCAGTGTCTCTGGACCTGTTTCTGTTTTGCATATATATTTGTTTGTGAAAGTGTCAGTGGCTCAGTCATGTCCGACTCTTTGTGACCCCAAGGACTGTAGCCTGCCAGGCTCCTATGACCTGGGATACTCTAGGCAAGGATACTGGAGTGGGTTGCCATTTCCTTCTCCAGGGGGTCTTCTCGACCTGGGGATTGAACCCAGGTCTTCTTCACTGCAGGTGCATTCTTTACCATTTGAGCCACCAGGGAAGCCCACATTTGTTTTTATTATTTTTTAAATTCTACATATAAGGGATATCATACAGTGTTTGTCTTTCTCTATCTAACTTATCACAATAAGCATATATTCTTTAGGTCCATACACATTGCTGCAAATGGCAGAACTTCATGACTAGTATTCCACTGTATATATGTTCTTCTTTATCCATTTATCTGTTGAAGGACATTTGGCTTGTTTCCATATCTTGGCAATTGTAAGTAATGCCGCTATGAACATTGTTTTCATGTATCTTTTCCAATGAAGTGCTTCTGTTTTTATTTCCAGTTGTACACCCAGGGGTAGGATTGCTGGATCATATAGTCATTCTATATTTGGTGTTTTTTTGTTTTGTTTTTTTTTGAGAAACCTTTGTATTGTTTTCGGCAATGGCTGCACCAGTTTACATTGTACCAACAGTGAATAATGGTTCATTTCCCCCACATCTTTACCATTTGTTATTTGTATATATTTTGATGATAGCCATTCTGACAGGTATAAGGTGATCTCGTTATGGTTTTGATTTGCATTTCTACTAAAATTATCAGTATTGAGCATGTCTTCATGTGCCTGTTGGTCATCTGTATGTCTTCGTTGGAAAGAAGTCTTCTCTTTCCATTTCTTGATTTTTTTTTAAAAAAATATTGAATTGTATGTGCCATTTATATAGTTTGAATATTAACCCCTGTTGGTCATATATTTTCTCCAGTTCCATAGTTTGTCTTTCATTCCGTCAATGGTTTCCTTTGCTGTGCAAAAGCTTTTAAGTTTAATTAGGTCCAGTTTGTTTAATTTTGCTTTTATAGCCTTTGTTTTAGAGGACATATCCAGAAAATATTTATATAATTTATGTTAAGGAATATACTGCCTATGTTCTCTTAAGATTTCAGGTCTTACATTTAGATATATACCTACGTTTCTGTTCATTTTTATATGGTGTGAGAAGATATTTTAATTTCATCCATTTATTTGTATCCTAACATTTTTAAATGACTGAATAAGTGGATAATGAGGGAATCATGAAAAATATCCATGCTAGTGTATTTTTAGTAATCCATAAGATTTAAAGACTGATGGGTGTGGTTCAAATTCTAGTTTGCCACTTATTATTTATGAGTTCTGGAGGACTTTATTATGTGACCCTAACATCTCTGAACTTCAGTTCACCTCATACTCTTATAAGGATAGATTTTTACAAGAATAAATGTCAGTTATGTCTTTTTTTCGGCCATGTCATTCATTATATTACTATTGCTGTAATTGAATTATTTTTCTATATGTGATTACTTAGAACATTTCTCCAATAGCAATAATATATAAGAAACTTAATGACATCCAATGTAAGAATTCACACCCATCACCATATTCTATTAACATTTATTGTAGTATACTTTGGACCACATACTTCATTTGATTACTGTATATAAGTTTTGTCTCTTCAACTATGTTGTAACTTTTCAAGGGCAATGGGAATAACTCAAACATCTATAAAAATAGGAGAGTTTGTGAAAACAACTCACATTTATATATATCACTTTATGATCAGCCAGGGCTTTCAGATACTTTATCTGATTTACTACTCGAAAATGCTTGTCAAGTGAATAAGTCAGGTACTATTTTTATTACTCTAATTTCAGATATGAATTAGCTGAGGGGCCTAGAGAAAATGTACATTTTTTTCATATGGTTTGAAACCTTAATTTATGTCTTCTGGCCCCAGATCCGAGTTCTTCCATTTGTCGTGTGTGTGCGTGTGTGTGTGCACTTAGTTCCCCAGCCGTGTCTGGCTCTCTGTGGCCCCATGGAACATAGCCCGCCAGGCTCCTCCGTTCCATGAGATCTCCCAGGCAACAACAGTGGAGTGGGTTGCCATATCAGCAGAGGAGCAAGTGAACCTGGCCTTGGATATGGCTCTCATGGAAGGAAAGGCCAGAATTCAGTAGAGTCATTTATTGATGATCAAGATTTGGCTCAGATGGTAAAGAATCTGCCTGCAATGGCAGAGACCTGGGTTTGATCCTTGGGTCGAAAAGATCCCCTGGAGAAGGGAATGTCTACCCATTCTAGTATTCTTGCCTGGAGAATTTCATGGACAGAGGAACCTGGCAGACTACAGTCCATGGGGTAGCAAAAAGAGTTGAACACAACTTGCTGAGTGACTAACACTTAGACTTGCAAGCTTTCAGAACTAAGAGGGTTCTTTTCAAATGGACTGGGACTGATTTAGGTTTATTCATCTACCTCTCTGTGCGTTCCAGGTGGCTCAGCAGTAAAGAGTCCACCTGCCAATGGAGGAGACACAGGTTTGATGCCTGGGTTGGGAAGATCCCCTGGAGGAGGAAATGGCAGCCCACTCCAGTATTCTTGCCTGGGAAATCTAACGGACAGAGGAGCCCTCTGGGTTGCAGTCCACGGGGCCACAAAGAAGTTAGACACAACTGAGCAAGCATGCACACACACATGTACCTACCTTCTTGGCAGGTGAAAAGAATGTAAACACATCTAATCTCTATTTTGGTCATTAGCTATCAAAAAGATAAATTAATTAAAAGGGTCTACTGTACATCGTGACACATGTTTTGTGAGTGAGTCTTGCATTTTTTTAAGTTTTAACTAGAGTTGATGTACAATGTTATATTAGTTTTAAGTGAACACCACGGTGATTTTTGTAGATTATACCCAAGTTAAAGTTTTTATGAAATGTTGGCAATATCCACCGTGCTGCACACTACATTCTTGCATCTTAGTTGTTACCTACTAGTCTGCACCTATTAGTCCTCTGCCCCTATCTTGTCCCTACACCCCTCTCCCCAGTAGTACCACTACATTTTTTTCTCTGTATCTATGAGTCTGTTTCTGTTTTTTTTTTATTTTATTTATTTTCCAGATTTCACATATAAGTAATATCATACATTATTTTATTTCTCTGACTTATTCCACTAATAATACACTCCATAATACACTCCAGGTCCATCCATGTTGTTGAAAATGGCAAAATTTCATTCTTTTTATGGCTGAGTAATAATCCATTGTATATATGATATGTACCACATCTTCTTTATCCATTAATCTGTTGATAAATACGTATGTTGCTCCCATGTCCTGGCTGCTGTAAATAATACTGCTGTGAGTATGGGAGTGCATATATCTTTTTGAATTTCTGTTTTCATTTTCCTCAAAAATATACCCAGGACTGGATTGCTGAATTATATGGTAGTTCTGGTTTTAATTTTGTAAAATCACCCATCTGTTCTCCATCGTGGCTGCACCAATTTACAATCCCACCAACATTGTATGAGCTTTCCCTTTTCTCTACTTCTCTAGACAACAGATTTATTCTTTTTGATAATCACCAGCATAACAGGCGTGAGATGATATCTCATTGTGATTTTGATTTGCATTTCTCTGATAATTATTAATAACAGGTTTAAGCACCTTTCCACGTTAGCCATCTGTATCTCTCCTTCATAACTTTGAAAAACGTTTTTTCAGGTCTTCTGCCCATTTTTTGATCAGATTTTTTTTTTTTGAAAGTGGAATCACATGAGCTGTTTACATGCTTTTGTTATTAACCCCTTATCAGCATATACTTTGCAAATATCATCTCCTATTCCATGGTTTGCCTTCTTGTTGTGTTGATGGTTCTTTGTCTGGGCAAAAGCTTTTAATTAGGGCCATTTATTTATTTATTTATTTATTGCTTCTGTTTCCCTTACAAGAGGAGAGAGGAGAAAAAGAAAAAAAAAAAAATTGCCAAGATTCATGACTGGTTTTCCTAATGTCTTCATTGTGTTTCTTCCTAGTCATATGGATTTGTTCAGTCACTAAGTCACGTCTGACTCTGGACACTGCAGCATGCCAGTTTTCCCTGTCCTTCACTATTTCCCCATGTTTGCTCAAACCTGTGTCCATTGAGTCAGTGATACCATCCAACCATCTCATCCTCTGTCACTCCCTTCTCCCTCTGCCTTCAATCTTTCCCAGTATCATGGTCTTTTCAAATGAGTCAGCTCATTCAATCAGGTGGCCAAAATATTGGAGCTTCTGCATCAGTCCTTCCAATGAGTATTCAGGATTGATTTCCTTCAGGATTGACTGGTTGGACTCCTTGCAATACAAGGGACTCTCAAGAGTGTTCTCCAACACCACAGTTGAAAAGCATCAATTCTTCAGCGATTAGCTTTCTTTATAATCCAAGTCTCACCTCCATACATGACTACTGGAAAAACCATTGCTTTGATTAGACAGACCTTTGTTGGCAAAGTGATGTCTCTGCTTTTTAATATGCTATGTTTTACATAGCTTTTCTTCCTTTTAATTTCATGGCTGCAGTCACCATCTGCAGTGATTTTTGAGCCCCCCAAAAAGGTTTTCCATTATTTCCCCATCTGTTTGACATGATGTGATGGGACTGGATGCTATAATCTTAGTTTTCTGAATGTTGAGTTTTAAGCCAACATTTTCACTCTCCTCTTTCACTTTCAACAAGAGGCTCTTCAGTTCTTCTTCACTTTCTGCCATAAGGGTTGTATCATCTACATATTTGAGGTTATTGATATTTCTCCCAGCAATCTTGATTCCAGCTTGTGCTTCATCCAGCCTGGCATTTCACTTGATGTATTCTGCATATGAAATAAGCCTTCATGTACTCCTTTCAGAATGGTAATTATCAAACAAAATGAATTCCCTGGGGGCCTAAGGAAACAGAAGAAACCATTCAAGAACTGTGCGTAATAGGTATTATATGCCCTGTCTCGGGTGCTTTAAACAGCCCCATGTGGCTGGGTAAAAAGCCAGATGATGTCAGATGATGGTGGACAAGGAGACACATTCAAAGGTCATGATGCACAAGATGGGGCAAAATAGCTCAGCGTCAGATGGAGGTTCCATCGTTCCTGTAATCTATAAGTAGCAGAATTTGTAGAAAGAAACAAATGGAATACTAAAGCCATGAGTTAAATTACTAACAAGTGAAACAACATGGCTGGGGAGACTGAGGTACCACCTGGGTTTTAAGACATTTGAGCAATCAACCCATGGAGCCTGTTGTCCCATGTGCCAGACCAGAGACCCCTGCAGAGGCACCCGGCACCGTAAAGGTACAGAGTGAAGGGAGACAGCCACTCCCAATTCTCACTGGAGATCAGTGTGCTGTGGGCTGAGAACACCAAGCCCCATGACACCTGGGACAGGTACAGCTCTGAGATTTGACCTGGGACCTCCTAGAGGGATGGGTACATTACCTGACACCCCTGGGTGAGGGGGAACCACTCAGTGTCCACTGAGACCCATTGCCCTGCTGCTTAGTGGGTCTGTGGAGATGCATCATACCTGGAATTGGGTGCATCATTGAGCAAGGGGAGAAGGTGGGGCCATTGTTGGGTATCTCTAGCCCCTAGTCCATCTCCTGTCACATGACACTGTTGTGTGCCCTGAGCAACATACATGTTGTGCACAACTAGATCAAGGTCCTAAAACTGACCTCCTCCCTTTCCAAAATGCTGGGAAGACACACTCTGTTTCCCACTGGAATCACTGCTCAGCTGCCATCTTTGTTTCTCCCATTGGCCTGTGACAGAGGATCAGATGGTTGGATGGCCTCATCAACTCAATGGACATGAATTTGAGCAAAGTCTGAGAGATAGTGAAGAATAGGGAAGCCTGGTGTGCTGCAAAAAGTCGGACACAGATTAGCCACTGAACTACAACAGTGGCCTTCAGGACATCATAGCTCACACAGAGGCCCTCGTTCCAGGCCAAGAATCCTTGAAAGATGCCTGAAAACCTCAGTGTCTCTAATGAGAAAAGCCGTCCTCCCCAACAGGATGGCCTTGGGCACCATCTCTGCCTCACAGAAGGGATCGCCCAGACAGCACTATATGTTCACATCAGTGAGTCTGATGCTGTGTCATCTCTATTTAGTCACTGGAAAATGTAGTGAAAGTGCTTTGTGATCAGACCCCAGCCTAGAGGACTTCATGAACCAGTGGTTCGGATCACAGGAGCTCTTGCTGGAAGCACATTTTTACTATTTTGAGAAGAATCTTGATCCAAATCTTCTCTTGCCTAGAGCTGTATTCCAATTATAAAATAAATATCAATCAGAAAAAAAAAATGCATGAGGCTTTTTTTGTATTGGTATTAAACCTCAAAATTCTTTTATTCCATTTTCTTTTACTTTTATTATATTCCTATTTATTTTCCATCTTTTCTTTCTTGTCATCCTCCTTTCAAAATTTATTCTTTTTTTTTTCAGATACTGATTTTTTAAATTTTTTTTTTTAATTTTACTTTACAATACTGTATTGGTTTTGCCATACATTGACATGAATCTGCCATGGGTGTACATGAGTTCCCAATCCTGAACCCCCCCTCCCACCTCTCTCCCCATATCATCTCTCTGGGTCATCCCAGTGCACCAGCCCCAAGCATCCTGTATCCTGTATCAAACCTAGACTGGTGACTCATTTCTTACATGTTAGTATACATGTTACAATGCCATTCTCCCAAATACAAAAGATATTAAGAATAAAAATTTATTCTTTTGTGAACTCATCATCATCCTTGTGTGTTTATTCCCCTGTTGTTGTTTTCCTGAACTTACCACTATAATGAACATTTTTGAAAATATGTTTAGATAATAGTCACCTGATCTGGAAAGTCTTTCCTCTGATTTAACTACCATTTTTTAAAAAATATTAAGATCCATTTTTATTCTTTCCAAACTAGTGGAAGCTTTATAAGCCATAAAGATGGACTAAAGGTGGATTCTTTTTTCATAAGTACAATAGTTGTCCTGTTTCAGATGAAGAAGTAAGACCTTTTATTTGGAAAGTCTCTTAGGGTAAACTTTCCTTACTGAAACTATTCATCNTTTTACCTAAACTGAAACTTTCAAATGTGTTCTTCTATTTTTTCTTTTGATGTATTATTTCCAAAAATGAACTAAAGGAAAATGGTATGTGAATATGAAATCATTTATTTTATATTATCTTAACTTTTGAGATTGTGAAGATAAGCTTCATCCCAAACATTTTATTTGTTACCAAAATAAACACTATAAAGAAAGAAGCAGCTTCAGCAAGGTACACAAAAATAATAGTCAAGGTGACATTAGAACACACTGAGTTTCACCAAAGCATAGAGCATGTTGTGACTACATTGTTGATTTGGTGATCATTTCAACTGTAAGCATAACCACACACCATATTTTAACAGAATTCTTGATGGGAGGTAGTATTTCATAGTCCTTAGCACCCCCATTTTGGTCTTAATAGATCTGGCCCAAGTCCTGGCTTGGCCACTGTAGCTTCATTCAAGTTATTCTATTAATACCTTTAAGTGGCAGATACATGGAGATTTACAGTCAAAGACTCTTGTAAAGACTGAAGGATCTTCTATACATAGAGTCTCTTAGTACCTGGTACACAGTGAGCATTCAACAAATGCTTGCTGATATTGTCATCAGGCCATTAAGATGTACTTGATCAAAATGAGTGAAAATTGTACAAATCACACAAAAAAAGTGTTTTGTTTTAATACAAAATCAGTAGCCCTACTGCCATCTACACTTTGGGCAAGTAAAAATGGCTAGGCGTTTATGCTCAGATGAAGTGGTGCACTAAATTATGAAAGGCTTTGGATAAAATAAAATTGGAAATGGTAGGTGTTGTGTGTGACACAGGCTCTTATTTTAAAAACAGAAAAAAATGGTTTTAAAATGTGTGTCCATCAGGTCACTAGCAATGCCTTTCTTTTCAGTAGATGGGGAGTCAGTTATTGGAGTGTTTTGATTGCCTGTGATGCATCTGGCTGTGTTTACCAGCCACACAGAAGGAACTACCTCCTTTTTATGGTCTGAATACTTTCCTTTTCCACAGACATTCCCACTGGGCCTGGGAGATGGGCAGTTCTATGCATGGACAGATGGTTTGAGAAGAAAGGACTGGCATGACTATGGCAGCATGCAGAAAGAGGCTATGCGCTCAGGTATGGAGTTCAGTGTAAGCCAAGTGCTGCTTTGCTTTGTCACTTACAGCATCTCTCATTAGCCTTCCTTCTGAGCACAGGAAGGTAGGTTTCATGGCACCACTGGTGGTCAATGATGGGTAGAACCAAAACAATTTCAAATTTCAGAGAGGAAAAAAAGAATTGCATTTACAATAGGAGATGAACAAGAGGTCATTTGAGTTTTAGAAATCTGCCGTGTTGTATACTTCTGCATGTTTTTCAATAATTGCTGCGGGTATCTTGAATTGCTCCACGAGTCTTAACCTGACACACACATATCTTGAGCATGGTTCACTCATTGGGACTGTGGTGTATCTAACTGGTTGGGCCAAGGATGAAAGGAGGACCACAGTTCTAAACACTGGCAGGTGGATCAGAGGAGCCAAGGACCTGAGGCTGATGATATTTGGGCAAGCTAACAGGTGGTTCAGTGGAATTCAGTAGGTTCATCTATGCATAGCACAGTTCTAGTCTTGAGGTAGTGATAGCAGAAACATTTTACATCTTAGAAAAAGTAAAGGGTAAAAGGAAGTCCTTCTATAAGGACTTAGGTTGTTGGTAACAAGAATTCAGAAGGGTGCAGAAGCAGTAACCCAGGGATAATAGCATGATAGAAGTCCATATTGTGCTATTCAGAATAAGGAGCTCTGTTGCTTCGTTGTTGTCTGTTGGCCTTTTCTGTGTCATGGTGAAGATATCACAGGAATAGAGAAGCTGTGGTTTGCTAAAAGCATCTGCCTAGAAGTGAAACTGTGCATCCCAGGTCAGATGATCAGCAGAACCCTGGGAAGCTGCAGGCTGAGATTCTTCTGGCCAACCTTGCTCATAACTCTCCAGCCAGGAAGACAAAGGTGAGGGAATTCACATGGTTATGAGGCTCTTCGGGGCTGCAAATGTTCTTAGCTCTGGGTCCGGGGTGCCTGACCTAATGAGAGTCCTGCATTTTCTTCTTTCGTTCCTTTTCTCTTAGTAAGACTGTCGCCTAACCCCTGCTTGCCCCAAGAACGTTCCCTGTGTTGAGAGAATCAGCCTCTTCCAGATGACATCATCCCTCCAGCCTTGCTTGGCCAAGACTCTATGCAGGGTCGTGAAAGTGAGCTCTTTAGCAGTATTCTCACTTTCCCAGTTCTCTCATCTTCTGCCTCTGTTTGCTTGATCAGCCCTCCCTTCATCCACCCCTCTGTTCCTCTTTATAACCATTGGGGAGCTGTTCCCATAATTTAACAGAAAATTCATCATCATTATCATCATCATCTTAAAAGGTATTGAATAGATGTTTTGTGCTGGGTGCTTTACATATGTATTTTGTTTAAACTTCAGAGTGACTCTGATAAGTATTGTAATCTCCAATTCCTTAAAAGAGAAAAGGAAAGAAAAAGAACTGAGTTCTTAAGAAGTCATGAAATATTATCCAAAGTCAAATGGGTAACCAGATGCAGAGCGAGATTAAGTCAGGTCATCTTATGCTCCATTACACCCCACTATCAGACACCTACTAATAAAATCTGGGCAAAATGAAGTCATGACAGGGCATGTATGAGAGAGAGATACAACTGGGCTCTTATTCTAGCTTTTTTGTGTAAGTGGCAAGTTGGTTTGTCTTTCTGATATTCTACTTTGCAGAATTGCTATTAGGACTATAGATTATATATTTATATTTAATTGGCCTATTATTTATACATGTTATAAACTCCACCAATGATAACTGTAATTATCCATCTAAATTATTTTCACTTGATTTGGTGTGCCT
>SJYQ01002371.1:204034-220298 GCA_006410935.1 Redunca redunca | reverse complement strand
TTTTAGGAAAATATCACAGCTCTAGTATCTAGGTACATAATACTACAGTTTTATGCCTCAGTGAATTCCATGTGAGAACTATTTTGAGTTATAAGGATTTGCTCTTTAATTTAAATGATTCCCCACAGTAAACCTGCTGTGTTATTGCTAAATACTTCTGATTCCACTTTCTGTTCTGTGTAACCCTTTGGAAGCTGTCACGTGTTAGATTTTTCTGGGAAGCAGAGTCTGAGACAAAGATTTGGTATGTTAGATGCTTATTACAGATTGTTCTTGGGATGAAAAAAAAATAAAAGGAAAAGAAGCAAGACTGAGAAGAGCAGAAGTTTAGCCAAGCATGTGGTCTTGGTCAAACCCAGTGAAGCTGGGACCATGCTTTGGTGTGGCACCACAGACGGAATAGGAGTTGGATGCAAGTTGTGTCAGGAAGAACATCTGGCCTGGACAAGAAATTCCCCTTCAGCAGAAGTAGTTCCCAACTCCAAGGGGGAGCTGAATTCTGTCTAAAGTCACCACTTTCTGCAGTTTGAGGAAGTAAGTCTTTCTTTGCTGAAGGGGGATCCACATGACATATCAAAGCATCTACTGTAGTCACATATTCCTTCACTCAGGCAAGAACTGGTGGTTGCTCTTCATTGCCTACTGATTCAGAACTAAATCTGAACTCTGACCATTTAGAATTAGTCGTCCAGAATTTCCCTATCAGCATCAGTTCCCACTAATTTTGTTGTTGTTGTTGTTTACTCTCAGTCGTGTCTGACTCTTTGGATCCCATGGACTATAGCCTGCCAAGCTCTATTGTCCATGGGATTCTCCAGGCAAAAACACTGGAGTGGGCTGCTCTTTCCTTTCCCAGGGGATCTTCCCAACCCAGGGATCGAACCCACCTCTCTCATCTCTTGCATTGGTGGGCGGGTTCTTTGCCACTGAGCCACCTGTTCTCATCTAGCCCCATCGTATAGTCACAAGGCTGAAGCAGCTTTACCCTTAGGCCAGTGCACATGGGTGATGGGGATCTCCACACCTGAGGCAGGCACACACCATCAGTCTAGGAGTTATTTAACATACATGACAGTCATATCCTACCATACAGCAAGTGCTGGCCTGTCAGCAGTTTTACTTGATCACTTGTAGCTGCTCTGAGCTGACATCACTTATACTCTGAGCTGACCCAGCCTGGGCCAAGCACTTCTTTGACTCAGAGTTATGGGAACAGGACCAGGATCAGCTACCCCTATGTCTCATGGTGTCATGCTAAGGCTGGATAAAAAAATTGCAAAGCTATCTATATCTCTATTTATATATCTGTTATTGTTTCTGTTTTGTAAATAATTTCATTTGTACCTTTTTTTTTTAATTCCCCATATAAGTGATATCATATTTCACTTTTTTCTGACTGACTTACTTCACTGAGAAGGACAGTCTCTGGGTCCATATGTGTTGCTGCAAATGGCATTATTTCATCTATCTAACGAGTGAGCACTTCACATATAGACAAAGACAGATATATGGGCATATATTTGTCTAAAAGAATAGACAGTCCCTATATATGAGAAATATCAAAAATACATTTTAAAGGACATGGCTTATATCTATGTCTTTCTCTATATCTGTATGTCCTACTTCATTGGGCTTCTGCAACAGGAAACTGTAGATGACTTACAAACAATAGAAATTTATTTCTCGCAGTTCTAGAGGCTAAAGAGTCCAGGAGAAAGGAGCTGGAAAATTCTGTGTGTGGTTGAGAGCTCACTTCCTGATTCATAGGCTGCTATGTTTTCTCTGTAATATACCATGGCAGAGGAACAAGGGTGTTACACTCTGGGGTCTTCTTATGTAAGGCTTCCCTTGTGGCTCAGCTGGTAAAGAATCTGCATGCAATTCGGGAGACCTAGGTTCAATCCCTGGGTTAGGAAGATCCCCTGGAGATGGGAAAGGCTACCCACTCCAGTATTCTAGCCTGAAGAATTCCACCTATTCCAGTATTCTAGCCTGGAGGATTCCATAGATGGTATAGTCTATGGGGGTCACAAAGAATCAGACATGACTAAGGGACCTTCATTTTAACTTCAATCCCATTAATATGGACTTTGCCTTCATGAACTCATCACTCCCAAAGGCCTCACTTCCTAATGCCATTATCTTGGGAGAGGGCTTCAAAGTATGGATTTTGGAGGACATGAACATTCAGACCATAGCAGTGTGTATGTCTTTCTCTTGTTATGTTAAGAAGCAAAAATCTATAGCATTGCAATAAAAGCAGGATGGTCATTATTTTCCTTATTCCCTCCAAGTAAGTAATCTAACACTACAGAAAATTTAAACTATCGTTCTATTCAAAGAATTATTTACCTGGTTGTTGTTGTTATTCAGTGGCTAAGTCATGCCCCACTGTTTGTGACCCCATGGACTGCATCACACCAGGCTTCCCTGTCCTTCTCTATCTCCCAGAGTTTGCTCAAACTCGTGTCCATTGAATTGATGATGCCATCCCACCATTTCATCCTCTGTCACCCTCTTCTCCTCTTGCCTTCAACCTTTCCCAGCATCAAGGTCTTTTCCAATGAATTGGCTCTTTGAATCAGGTGGCCAAATATTGGAGCTTCAGCATCAGTCCTTTCAATGAACATTCAGTGTTGATTTCCTTTAGGATATTGACTGGTTTGCTCTCTTTGGTGTCCAAGGAAATCTACAAAGTCTTCCTCAACAAGACAATTCAAAAACATCTATTCTTCAGCACTCAGCCTTTTTTATGGTTCAACTCTCATATCCATATATGACTGCTGGAAAAACCATAGCTTTGACTGTACATACTTTTGTTGGCAAAGTAATGTCTCTGCTTTTTAATACACTGTCTAGATTTGTCACAGCTTTTCTTCCAAGGGGCAAGCTTGCTTTGAAATAATGGTGGCAGTCACCATTTGCAGTGATTATAGAGCCCAAGAAAATAAAGTCTGTCACTGTTTCCACTGTTTCCCCATCTATTTGCCATGAAGGGATAAGACCAGGTGTGACCTTACTTTTCTGAATGTTGAGTTTTAAGCCAGCTTTTTCACTCTCCTCTTTAACACTCAGCCTCGGGCTCTCTATCTTCTCTTTGCTTTCTGCCATTGTGTTAGTATCATTTGCATATTTGAAGTTGTTGATACTTTTTCAGTCCATCTGATTCCAGCTTGTGATTCATCTAGCCCATCATTTTGCATGATTTATAAGTTAAATAGGCAGAATGACAATATACAGCCTTGACATATTCCTTTCTCAGTTTTGAACCAGTTTGGTTTGTTTTGTTCCATGTTTGGTTTTAACTGTTGCTTCTTGACTTGTATACAGGTTTCTCAGGAGGCAGGTAAGGTGATCTGGTATTCCTATCTTTTAACAAATTTTCTACAGTTTGTTGTGTTTGACACAGTCAAAATTTTATCATAGGCAATGCAGCAGAAGTAAATATGTTTTTCTGGAACTCTCTTACTTTTTCTATGATCCAACGGAAGTTGGCAGTTTGATTTCTGGTCCCTCTACCTTTTCTATACCCAGTTTGTACATCTGGATATTCTTAGTTCATGTATGGCTAAAGCCTAATTGGAAGGATTTTGAGCATAACCTTACCAGCATATGAAATGAGCACAAATGTGTGGTAGTTTGAACATTCTTTGACATTGTGTTTCTTTGGGATTGGAATGAAAACTGAACTTTTCCAGTCCTGTGCCTATTGCCAAGTTTTCCAAATTTGCTGACATATTGAGTTTTCTTGGTATTGAGATTTAATTGAGATTTTTTTAGAGATATATTGAGATTTTATTGAGGTAAAATGTACTCTTTTTAATATTTCACTTTTAGACTACTAATATAGGTGTCATATAGATCCACAAGCTGTCTTAAGCATTTTATGAAAAGAATTCCATCTCTTGGGTGATGACACACATGAAATCATCTCCAGTTCTATCCCACAACCTCATGAAATGCAGATTAAAAATATAAAGAAGAGTTATGATAGAGTTTTACTTGTTGGAATGTGTTGCTATTTCATAAACATATAATTATGTAATATAGACATTGCCTTGTCAGCAATTATAGTGATGCACAGTGGATTAGCAAGCATTCATCATGATTAAATGTATTAAGTTCTATAGTTATAGGAATATATGTAGACCCAAGAAATGTGCATCATATATATATATATATACATATTCACACATATCTGCATACTTAACTAATACACACAATTAGAGATGCAAATCACTTATGTGTATATATATTAAAATATATGTATGCATGTATATAAGCAAATACACAAATATGCAACATATGTACAAATATACAAAGCACAAGTTCTAAAGGAAAATGCTTTGCTCAAAAAGAAATATCCCAAAGGAAAAAAGATGTCTTAAAAAAGGAATAGAGAATGTTGATACATATGAGAAATATCAAAAGTACATTTTAAAGGTGTATTATTTATCTTTTTCCCTGGCTGAATTTGTATTTACACTTCTACCATATGAAGGGGGGAAAGGTGGACGGGTTAGAGAGTGAGGAGAAAAAAGAGAATAAAAAAGAGAAAAAGAAACAGGTGTTTGTAGATTAAAATAAGGCAGAGATGACCTATTTGTTGCATATACTTGTTAAGGATTAATATACTTTTCAGGATGATAGACTAAGGACTTCACTTTCTTTTTAAAATTTTTTTAAACTCACATAGATCAACACTAAGAAATTATTAAAACTAATATTTCTCAACTCCAAGTGTATATTATGTGATTAACAGCATATACATACAAAAGGAAAATGTGTATTGTAAGCACATTTTTCATCTTACTAAGACAAAAATGAAGTATTCATTCATTTCAACAAGTATGTGTTAAAAGTCTAATATACGCTTGATAAGTCCTAATACATCCACGGTTTTCTGCATAAACTATAGTTATAAAAGCCTGTGACTTTTGCATAGAATACTGTATCTGTCACATGTTCTCAGTGGGCACAGTGCTATCTCTAAGTCCACACAATTGGTTCTTGGTAGGGTGGACAAAAGACCTAACTCATCTTACTCCTAAAGATGCCTTCAGTACATGAACAGATAGAGAGTATTTCTGTGCTATTAACAGTTCATGATGGGAACTGGTGACTGGGGAAAATGTGACTTTCCCCAGGGAAAATGATCCTATGGTAATAAGCAAGCATAAGGACACTGGTGCTGTTGATGCAGTGAAACGTGAAAGAGAAACAGGGAAGGGAGATCAGACCAGCCTGAAAGAAATGAATGAGAGCTATGTCCACAGAGAAGTAGAGTGACCTGGGGAAGGGGGTGAGGCTGTGAGGAGAAACAGGCAAATTTCAGAGCAAGAGTAGCAAAGCAGAGTTGCTGGAGGTGTGAAGCCCTGTGCAGACTGCTGGGTTTAGTCTTAGAGGGAAGAGAAGTTGGAGGGACTCTTGGGACTAGTGAGCAGCTGGAGTGCTTACAGGCATTGAGGAAACATTGATGGCTTTTCTCCATCAATCTATGTGGGTAATTTCCTTTTGAATGGTTACCTTATGGAAACTATGAGAGTTGTAAGGAGACTGTAGATGATACTAACACGAGCCTCCTCTCTCATCCACAATTCTGAAATCTGAAACGGCATGAAAAACATAAGTTTTCTACTAACCTCGTTGTGTATGCATCTGTTTATAGTCTTATGTATCTATTTATGTTTCATTTTTGTTGTTGTTCAGTCACTTAGTCATTTCTCTTTGCAAGACCAAGGACTTTAGCCCACCAGCCTTCTCTGTCCATGGGATTTCCCAGGCAAGAATACTGGAGTGTGTTGCCATTTCCTTCACCAGGGGATCTTCCCGACCCAGGGGTCGGACCTGCATCTCCTGCACCGGCAGGAAGATTCTTTACCACTGAGCTACCAGGAAAGCCACTTCTATGTTTCATTATAAACGTGTTAAAATGTCCCATTAGGGGTTTGATTATGCCTCTGATCCCACAGAGTATTTGACTTAGTTCCCAGTATGCTGCACTGAGCTTTAGTTCTAAAATCTGAAGAAATAAAGTCAAGACTGAACTATGAACCCCAAGTAGTTGGGATTTGTGATCAGGCTTTGTAAACCTAGAAGAGCCTCTGTCTTGAGATTTTACTTTATGCCAAATGTAATGGTACATGTTACAGCAGGTTTCTAAGGGAGGTATTTTTATATCCATCTGACATTTTTTCTTTTCTTTTCTTTTTTTTTTTAAGTAAAAACTCAGAAAATTTAAGCAGTTGCCCACAGCAAACATAATGAGTCAGACAGGCTTGGTGTGTTTGTTCAGCCCAAAGCCTGTGTGCCTCACCTCAGTGTATGTTCAACAAAAATAACTAGTGGGTGTTAGTTCTCCTCTTTTTCCCTATCTTTATCTGTCTTCTCCAGCCCTCATAGAAGGATGAATGACCAAACGACCTAAAAAGGTCAAAACATGAATATGTGACTGAGATGGTTTTGTTCAGAAGGTTGAAATTTAAAAAGCAAATATGGAGCAGCTATAGCTTCATAGACCTTTGTTGAGTTACATTTGCCATAGACTATTTCTTAAGAATTTCTGGATTTCATTTTCATGATTCTTTACTCAAGAATAAAAATAAATTATGTTTCCTAGTCAGAAATCTCAATGTTTAGATATGATAACTACTAACCTTTTCAATCCTTAAAAAGTTTTCATTAAATTTTAGCACTAGAAATAATTTTTTAATTGAATCTTTTACATTTATGAAAACAGCATAGTAAAGTCAAGACCATTTGGGGATATACTAGTATTTGCCCATAAGTTAATTAAAGTACTGATTGAATTAGTTCTTTGAACTTAACATATACAAACTGCTATATTTAAAATAGGGGCGGTCCTAAGATGGTGGAGGAATAGGATGGGGGGGCCACTTTCTCCCCTACAAATTCATCAAAAGAACACTTGAACACTAAGGAAACTCCACAAAACAATTTCTGAATGCTGGGAGAGGACATCAGCACCCAGAAAAGCAGCTCATTGTCTTCGAAAGGAAGTATGAAGAAATATAAAAGATAAAAAGAGAGACAAAAGAGGTAGGGATGGAGATCTGTCCTGGGAAGGGAGTCTTAAAAAAGAGAAGTTTCCAAACACCAGGAAACACTCTCACTGGTGAGTCTGTGGCAAGCCTTGGAACCTCAGAGGGCAACACAACCAGGAGGAATAATAAGTAAATAATTAAAACCCACAGATTACATGCCCAACAGTAACTCCCAGCAGAAAAGCAGCACAGACTGCCGGAGTCCAGCCCTGGTTGGATTCAGGGTATCAGAAGTGTGAAGGCATAGGTGAAGAAAATGATTTAGAGAGAGAGATAAAGAAAGAATGTTGCAGAGAAGAATATAGAGGGGAGAAAGAAAGAAAGACACTGGGAGACCAAGCTTCTTTGGTGAGTGAGGCCCATCACTTTATTTTCAGAGAGGGCTTTTATACCCTGAGTTGTACATACAGCAAGGTGAAAAATGCAGACTCAACTCAACATTCCATCATTATTAACTTTTATCGATATCAGGTTCTTTTCTCCAAGAGTCTTATTTTTTGTACATTATCTTCTGGCCCGGAGGCCTGTTGATATTTTATGACCCCTTTTTGATAAAGGTTGGTCAGCCAGAACAATAATTTTCCCTTAAAGTATTTCTTCTTAAATTCTTAGCCTGCGTCACGCTTAAAGTACAGAGTTAGATTTTTATGGAGCAAAGATTCAGCAGGTTACAGCAAAAAGAACTTATTAACTCAGAGTCTAATGTTGCTAATGCTAAAGCTGCTACTTGTTTTTTCTGCATCCTGACTATATGCACTCCCAGGAACACAATGGATAAGGGATGTGAGAACTTGGCAGCAAGCATTGGCTCAACAATGTTGCAAGAGTCTGGATAAACCTGCCAAGTAAGCTAGAATCCTAACAGTGGGTTTGAAACACTCCTTTAATGCCCAGGAGATTTATACACTAAAGCCCTGAGTTAACTCTTTCCAGAGAAAGGTGGTCGGGGACAGCCCCTGTTAATGTCAGAAGAGTTGGTGAAAGACATAAAATAATAAGACAGACAGATTCTGGTTTTGGGGTAGATGCTTGAGCAGGTCCAGGGGGTCTGTCAAGTCCTGAGACCTTGCTTATCAGGACTCTTTTGCATGACCTTGTCATGGGTGGAATGGCCCAGGGAGTCCCTCAAGTCCTGCATGACCTTGTCATGGGTGGGATTTCCCATGCTGGCTCCCAGCAACAGACACCTGCATCCGCCACTAGCAAGCGGGGACTGGGCAGGGTGACATGGGCTGCATTGCTTAGAGTAAGGACCAGGCCTGAATGCCCCAAGGGCAATCTGAGGGAACTAACTTGGGATAGCAAACATGGGATAGCTACCCCGTGTAAAGCTCTATACTAAAACACCGCCAGCCCCATTCACAGAACAAAGGACTGACCAGAGCTAGCCAACTGTGGACTGGCCCATCCCCTGTTGGAGACAGGCAGGTGAGGGCAGCCAGAGCTGGAAGGGGGCAATCACGGCCCAGGAGAGGCATCATCTATCAAACTGCAAGCAGGCTTCGTTGCTAACCAAGACTTCTTGGGATTCTGGACAGTCGACATCTGCCTGAGAAGGTGTGCCAGTTGTACAACCAGAAAACAGAGTGGCAGAGACAAGGGAGGCAATAAGTTGCAGCTACCACACTCGCCAAACAACTGGTCACCTGAGCGGCTCGGACAAGGAAAGGGCACAAAACATAGGCTCATCCGAGTCTGCGCCTTTGAGGACTACTGGAATACCTGAAACTGAGTAGCTTAGACCTGGGAAGTGCATACAACCCAGGTCCCACCTCAGACAGTTCTCAGCAGAGCAACCTAGAGCCTGAGCAGTGTAGACTGGGAAAGCACACACGTTGTGAGCGGGAGCAAACCCAGGATGGCTGAGACACTGGGAGCACTCTCCACAGACGCCAGTGATATTTGTTTGCAGTGTTCCTCCCTCCCCACAACACGACTGAACGAGTGAGCCTAAAAAAGTGTCCACCACCACCCACTTGGGTCAGGGTGGAAATTAGACACTGAAGAGACCAGCAAATAGAAGAAGCTAAAACAGAGCGAAATGCCCTGGACGTGACAGGTGCAATAGATTAAAACCCTATAGTTAGCACTGACTACATAGAAAGGGACCTATAGATCTTGAGATAGATCAAGGAACTATCTGAAAATAAACTGACCCCACACTGTCCACAACACCACCAGAGAAAATCCTAGATATATTTTATTAATATCATTCTTTAAATTTAAAAACTAATTTTAAGTCCTCTATTACTCCTTTAATTTTCATTTTTATAACCTACTATTACTTTGCAAAATAAAAGACCCTATTTTTTAAAGCAAACTTCATATATATGTATTTTATAATTTTTATGACTTGGTTTTTTTCCTTTAATATCATATTTGAGAATCCAACCTCTAGTGTAGATTTTTAATCTTTGCTTTTTGGTATTTCTTATCAATTTTGTACCTTTAAGAACACAATCTTCAGTACCCATTTTTACTTGGGAGTGAGATTACTGGCTTGACTGCTCTCTCCCTCTTTGGACTCTCCTTTTTCTCCACCAGGTCACCTCTATCTCTTCCCTCCCCCTTCTCTTCTCTACCCAACTCTGTGAATCTCTTTGTGTGTTCTGGACTGTGGAGAACACTTAGGGAACTGATTACTGGTTGGATCTGTCTCTTTCCTTTTGATTCCCTGTTTTATCCTCCTGGCCACCTCTGTCTCCTTCCTCCCTCTTCTCTTCTCTGTATAACTCCATGAACATCTCTGAGGGACCCAAACTGTGGAGAGCCCATAGGGAAGTGATTACTTGCTAGCTTGCTCTCGCCCCTTTTGATTCCCCCTCTTCTCCTCCTGGTCACCTCTATCTCCCTCCTCCCTCTTCTCTTTTCCATGTAACTCTGTGAACCTCTCCAAGTGTCCTTCACTGTGGAGAAACTTTTCATCATTAACCTAGATGTTTTATCATCATTGCTGTATAGATGGAGAAGTCTTGAGGCTACTATAAGAATAAGACTGAAAATCAGAGGCAGGAAGCTTAAGTCCAGATCCTGAGAACACCAAAGAACTCCTGACTCCAGGAAACATTAATCGATAGGAGCTCATCAAACACCTCCATACCTACACTGAAACCAACCACCACCCAAGGGCCAACAAGTTCCAGAGCAAGACATACCATGCAAATTTTCCAACAACACAGGAACACAGCCCTGAGCTTCAATATACAGTCTGCCCAAAGTCACTCCAAACCCATTTACCTCTCATAACACATTACTGGACACTTCATTGCACTCCAGAGAGAAGAAATCCAGATACACCCACCAGAACACTGACACAACCTTCCCTAACCAGGAAACCTTGACAAGCCACCCGTCCAACCCCACCCACAGTTAGGAAACTCCATAATAAAGAGAACTCCACAAATTGCCAGAATACGGAAAGGCCACCCCAAACACAGCAATATAAACAAGATGAAGAGGCAGAGAAATACCCAGCAGGTAAAGGAACAGGATAAATGCCCACCAAACCAAACAAAAGAGGAAGAGATAGGAAATCTAGCTTATAAATAATTTAGAATAATGGTAGTGAAAATGATCCAAAACCTTGAAAACAAAATAGAGTTACAGATAAATAGCCTGGAGACAAGGGTTGAGAAGCTGCAAGAAATGTTTAATAAGGACCTAGAAGAAATAAAAAAGAGTCGATACATGATGAAAAATGCAATAAATGAGATCAAAAACACTCTGGAGGGAACTAATAGTAGAATAATGGAGGCAGAAGATAGGATAAGTGAGGTAGAAGGTAGAATGGTAGAAATAAGTGAAACAGAGAGGAAAAAGGGAAAACAAATTAAAAGAAATGAGGACAATCTCAGAGACCTCTGGGACAACGTTAAATGCAGAATCAATACGGTGAAAATGAGTATACTACCCAAAGCAATCTATAGATTCAATGCAATCCCTATCAAGCTACCAATGGTATTTTTCACGGAGCTAGAACAAAAAATTTCACAATTTGTAAGGAAATACAAAAAACCTCAAATAGCCAAAGCAATCATGAGAAAAAAAGAATGGAACTGAAGGAATCAACCTGCCTGACTTCAGGCTCTACAATAAAGCCACAGTCATCAAGACAGTATGGTACTGGCACAAAGACAGGAATATAGATCAGCAGAACAAAATAGAAAGCCCAGAGATAAATCTATGCCCCTATATACACCTTATCTTTGACAAAGGAGACAAGAATATACAATGGAGAAAGGACAATCTCTTTAACAAGTGGTGCTGGGAAAAGTGGTCAACCACTTGTAAAAGAATGAAAATAGAACACTTTCTAACACCATACACAGAAACAAACTCAAAATGGATTAAAGATCTACACATAAGACCAGAACTATGAAACTCCTAGAGGAGAAGATAGGCAAAACACTCTCCAACATAAATCACAACAGGATCCTCTATGGCCCACCTCCCAGAATATTGGAAATAAAAGCAAAAATAAACAAATGGGACCTAATTAACATTAAAAGCTTCTGCACAACAAAGGAAACTAAAAGCGAGGTGAAAAGACAGCCTTCAGAATGGGAGAAAATAATAGCAAATGAAGCAACTGACAAACAACTAATCTCAAAAATATACAAGCAACTCCTGAAGCTCAATTCCAGAAAAATAAACGACCCAATCAAAAAATGGGCCAAAGAACTAAGCAGACATTTCTCCAAATAAGACATACAGATGGCTAACAAACACATGAAAAGATGCTCAACATCACTCATTATCAGAGAAATGCAAATCAAGGCCACAATGAGGTACCATTTCACACCAGTCAGAATGGCTGCTATCCAAAAGTATACAAGCAATAAATGCTAGAGAGGGTGTGGAGAAAAGGGAACCCTCTTACACTGTTGGTGAGAATGCAAACTAATACAGCCGCTATGGAGAACAGTGTGGAAATTCCTTAAAAACCTGGAAATAGAACTGCCTTGATGACCCAGCAATCCCATCCCAATGTTTATTGCAGCACTGTTTATAATAGCCAGGGCATGGAAGCAAGCTAGATGTCCATCAGCAGATGAGTGGATAAGAAAGCCGTGGTGCATATACACAATGGAGTGTTCCTCAGCCATTAAAAAGAACACATTTGAATCAGTTCTAATGAGGTGGATGAAACTGGAGCCTATTATACAGAGTGAAGTAAGCCAGAAAGGAAACACCAATACAGTATACTAACACATATATATGGAATTTAGAAAGATAATAATGATAACCCTGTATGCGAGACAGCAAAAGAGACACAGATGTATAGAACAGTCTTTTGGACTCTGTGCGAGAGGGAGAGGGTGGGATGATTTGGGAAAATGCCATTGAAACATGTATATTATCATATGTAAAATGAATTTCCAGTCCAGGTTCGATGCATGATACAGGTTGCTCAGAGCTGGTGCACTGGGATGACCCAGAGAGATGGTATGGGGAGGGAAGTGGTTGAGGGGTTCAGAATGGGGAACACATGTACACCCGAGATGGATTCAGGTCAATGTATGGCAAAACCAATACAATATTTTAACATAATTAGCCTCCAATTAAAATAAATACATTTATATTAAAAAATAAATAAATAAGTAAAATTAGACCATGAGCATGAGACATTGCTTCAGTAAAGTGATAAATGAGGAGAAGGAAAAATTTTAAAATTCTTGACTTTGAGTTTGGAAATAAGTACTTGTTATCTACAGTACAGGTAATAGTCTTAAAAGTCAAAACCTTTGACTGCAAAAAATAAGAATAAAGCTCATTTTCTGATCCATATCTGTTAAAAATTTTTTTAAATAAAATAAAATAGATAAACAAGAAGACCTACTGTATAGCACAGGAAACTCTACTCAATATTCTATAGCAATCTAAAAGGGAAAGGAATTTGAAAAAAATAAATATATGTATATATATGCCAGCAAATTTGGAAAACTCAGCAGTGGCCACATGACTGGAAAAGGTCAGTTTTCATTCTAATCCCAAAGAAAGGCAATGCCAAAGAATGCTCAAACTACTGCACAATTGCACTCATCTCACATGCTAGTAAAGTAATGCTCAAAANAGGCTGAGTGCCAAAGAATTGATGCTTTTGAGCTGGTGTTGGAGAAGATGCTTGAGAGTCCCTTGGACTGCAAAGGAGATCCAACCAGTCTATCCTAAAGGAGATCAGCCCTGGGTGTTCTTTGGAAGGAATGATGCTAAAGCTGAAACTCCAGTACTTTGGCCACCTCATGCGAAGAGTTGACTCATTGGAAAAGACTCTGATGCTGGGAGGGATTGGGGGCAGGAGGAGAAGGGGATGACCAAGGATGAGATGGCTGGGTGGCATCACTGACTCTATGGACGTGAGTCTGTGTGAACTCTCGGAGTTGGTGATGGACAGGGAGGCCTGGCGTGCTGCAATTCATGGGGTCGCAAAGAGTCGGACATGACTGAGCGACTGAACTGAACTGAACTGAACTGATATATGTATAATTTAATCACTTTGCTGAAACTAACATAACATTGTCAATCAACTAAATTCCAATATAAACTAAAAAAAAAAAACTACTTAGGAATACAGTAATATTTTCCCATTAAAGTACTGATGGAATCATCTCTTCTTAGAAGATGGGGCAAGGGTCTCCTTATGTCATTTTCCCAGAGTAGTTCTGCTAAACCAAGGAGTTAATTTATACTAGTAGACTCTATGTTCTGTGTTCCTTTTTCTCTCCCTTTAGAAGTTACAAAAATAGATACTGGGTTGTACATGCAGGGACAAAAGAAATGTAATAATCTGACAATTTTGATGGACATTAAATGAAAATCAGGAAACAGATTTTAGTTTTGCTTCCAATTGTTATTCACCTTGTTACATACTGTTGGTTGGCTTAATGCGATTCAGTTCAGTTCAGTTCAGTCGCTCAGTCGTGTCTGACTCTTTGTGACCCCATGAATCGCAGCATGCCAGGCCTCCCTGTCCATCACCAGCTCCTGTAATTCACTCAAACTCATGTCCATCGAGTCAGTGATGCCATCCAGCCATCTCACCCTCTGTCGTCCCCTTTTCCTTCTGTCCCAAATCCCTCCCAGCATCAGAGTCTTTTCCAATGAGTCAACTCTTCGCATGAGGTGTCCAAAGTACTGGAGTTTCAGCTTTAGCATCATTCCTTCCAAAGAACACCCAGGGCTGATCTCCTTTAGGATAGACTGGTTGGATCTCCTTTGCAGTCCAAGGGACTCTCAAGCATCTTCTCCAACACCAGCTCAAAAGCATCAATTCTTTGGCACTCAGCCTTCTTCACAGTCCAACTCTCACATCCATACATGACCACTGGAAAAACCATAGCCTTAACTAGACGGACCTTTGTTGCAAAATAATGTCTCTGCTTTTGAATATACTATCTAGATTGGTCATAACTTTTCTTCCAAGGAGTAAGTGTCTTTTAATTTCATGGCTGCAGTCACCATCTGCAGTGATTTTGGAGCCCAAAGAAATAAGGTTTGCCACTGTTTCCCCGTCTATTTCCCATGAACTGATGGGACCAGATGCCATGATCTTTGTTTTCTGAATGTTGAGCTTTAAGCCACCATTTTCACTCTCTTCTTTCACTTTCATCAAGAGACTTTTTAGTTGCTCTTCACTTTCTGCCATAAGGGTGGTGTCATCTGCATATCTGAGGTTATTGGTATTTCTCCCAGCAATCTTGATTCCAGCTTGTGTTTCTTCCAGCCCAGCGTTTCTCATGATGTACTCTGCATATAAGTTAATGCGACTGGTTATCCCTAAACTTCTCATCCCTCTTCACACTCTATTATGGAGCCTCTGAAAGTATGATAATCTTTTCCTAACAGTCCCTTATAGCTGGGCTTGTCCATGGGGTCCAGATCTGGCCAGTGAACAAAAATGGTAAGCCATCTGGAGGCCTCAAGGAAAGCATTAGCAGCTTTGGTATGACTGAGCTTGTGATAGCTTCTCAGGGACCTGAGTCAACGCCAGTGACCACAGAACTCTGGCTTTCTTTGTATCTGAGGAAAGTAAACTGTTTTGAGACCCAGACTACATGCAGCCTCATACATTTGTAAAATATACACTATCAGGTTAGTACTGTGCTGTGCTTAGCCGCTCAGTCATGTCCACCTTTTTGCCACCTGATGGACTTCTGCCACCGGGCTCCTCTGTCCACGGGATTCTCCAGGCAAGAATACTGGAGTGTGTTGCCGTGCCCTCCTCCAGGGGATCTTCCTGACCGAGGGGTCAAACCAGGGTCTCCTGTATTGCAGGTGGATTCTTTACCAGCTAAGCGACCAAGGAAGCCTATATCAGGTTACTAACCCCTGAAGTACAGGACTTCACTTTTGTTTTGTTATGTTTTTTTTTTTTTGGGGGGGGGTTGTTTGTTGTTTAAAGGTTTCTTATTGTGGCAAAAGTCACATAATATAAAACACACTATTTTAACTGTACATAACTGTGCAGTTCAGTTGTGCTAAGTACACTCATATTGTTGTGCAACTCTCACCATCATCCATCTCCCAGGTTTTTTGCCTTCCTAAACTGATTCTGTCCACATTAAACACTAAGTCCCCACCCCCACGCCCTGGAATCTACCAATGTGCTTTGTGACACTGAATTTGACTATTCTAAGTATCTCAAATGGGGGTGGTGGTTTAGTCGCTAAGTTGTATCTGACTCTTGCAACCCCATGGACTGTAGCCTGCCAGGTTCCTCTGTCCATGGGGTTTATGAAGCAAGAATACTGAAGTGGGTTGCCATTTCCCTCCCCAGGGGATCTTCCTGACCCAAGAATTGAACCCAGGATTCCTGCATTGCAGGCAGATTCTTTATTGACTGGGCCACCAGATTGGCATTCAGGTATCTCATATAAGTGGAATCAAACAGTATTTGTTTTATAAACAAGGGACGTGACACCACCAGCCCCAGTGTTCAGGTATGGAGAGATGCTAACCGTAACTAAGGACAGTGGTGGGGATACGACCGCTACTTTAACTTTCCTTTTCAATAACACAACCGGATATTTCCCTTAGGATCTGAAGAAGGAGAAGATAGATATCTGCATGTGTCATAGCTTATATTGATTTTAAAACAAAATAGTTTTTTCTTTTCTTTTTTTTTAAGAGTCTATGCAGTCCTTTTATATAGAGATTGGATATTTCAGCTGATAGCAGGCACCTCAGGGATTATTCAATTT
>SJYQ01002371.1:181879-203947 GCA_006410935.1 Redunca redunca | reverse complement strand
TAAATATGTATAGATTTTTGATGAATGTAATAGACAATTTTCATCTACATCTTACTTGAGTTTAACAAGATTTAATGCATTTGACCACAAACCACAGTGGTTTCTTGAAATTCTCTTTCTCTACAGTTGTCTGACAGTCCTCGGTTTTCTCCAACCTCTGTTCACATTCTCTGTCTTCCTTTCAATACCTCTTTGGCTACTTTTTAAGTGTTGACACTGCTTAGCCATCTTTTCTTTAAACAATATATTCATTACTTTATGGATGTTGCCCACTCACACAGCTTTAAATATTTCCATTTTTTTTTAACCCTTTTCACTTTTATTAACTAGAGTCATAGGGTGTCCCTGCGCTCCATCTGCATGAATCACTTGTTTACTTCAGTCTTCACAGGATTTCCAGATGATCAGTTAGCCAGATTCTGTATCCTAGCCCCAAGTTCCTATCTCTGTTTACCTGTCTGTCTACCTTTCTATCAATCTTCCCAGCTAATGTTTAAGTCTAAATTATATATGTATCTATCTATCTACCTACCTATCTAATCTTTATCTGTCTTGTTGTTGTTCAGTTCCTAAGCCATGTCTGACTCTTTGCAACCCCAAGGACTATACCACACCAGGCTCTTCTGTCCTTAATTATCTCCCAGAGTTTTCTCAAATCCATCTCCATTGAGTCAGTGAGGCTATCTAAACATCTGATCCTCTGCCTCCCCTTCTCCTCCTACCCTCACTCTTTCCCAGCATCAGGGTCTTTTCCAATGAGTTGGCTCTTCACATCACGTGACCAAAGTTTTACTGGAACTTCAATATCAGTCCTTCCAATGACTTTCAGAGTTGATTTCCTTTAGGACTGACTGGATTGATCTCTTCACAGTCCAAGTGACTCTCAAGAGTCTTATCCAACACCACAGTTCAAAAGCATCAATTCTTTTGTGCTCAGCCTACTTTATGTTTCAGCTCTCACATCCATACCTGGCTACTGGAAACACCATAGCTTTGTCTGTCTATCACTATTTGTCTGTATTCTCCTATCCATCACCCATCAATCTCCAATTTCCCCAATCCTTTTACTTTGAAATACATAATCAGTCCAATGGAATCTCCTCTATCTCTTCACATCTTATGGAAACATCCTCCTTATATTCTTGCTCTAACTGAAATCTGGTTCTCTTAGAACAGTACTTCCTGGCTGCCTCTCAAGTTATAGGTGCTGTCCTTCCACCCCCACCCCCCACCCCAGAGTATGAAAGAGGCAGCATAAGTGTCTTTCTTGCTTTTCAGTGCTAAACCCAGATCATTTTCCATTCCTCTACCCTAAAAATCATTGAATTCCTGTTATCAGTCAATAACAACTACTATCCATTCCCTATCCAAGAAACCCTGGGTCACCCCCTTTTTGCTTTGAAGATTTTATTTCTGAATATGGTAGCACTCTCTCCATTCACAAGCATCATAATTCTTGCTGGATTTACTGTTTCTGTAGATGACTCTTCCAAACATGCTGGCCTTTCAGTTTCTTGACTACTTCTCCATCAACATACTTGAGCTCCACCTTACTTCTTGGGTGTCCCTGGTAATTCAGGCAGTAAAGAATCTGCCTGCAGTGCAGGACATGTGGGTTCAATCCCCTGGGTCAATAAGATCCCCTGGAGAAGGCCATGGCAACCCACTCCAGTATTCCTGCCTGGAGAATCTCATGGACAGAGGGGCCTGGTGGGCTATAGTCCATGGGATCCCAAAGAGTTGGACACAACTGAGCAGCTATCACTTTCATTTAACTCTGTATGTGACCCTTATCAAGGCCTCAATTCCTCCAGAATTCCAACTTAAAGTGTATCATTGATTGACTAGCATCTTCTATCTTTTTTATTAATATATATATATACTATTCTTATTCCAATTATCATTTGACATGCCAATCATTTATAGCTGTCATGTTGACACTATCTCATAACCAAATTCATCACTTCTGTCTTCTTTAACTGTGATCACAATTTAAATTGATTATACCTTTAATTCCTTTCTTGTCTTTCTCTTTGTTATACTATCAAAATACCAACCATGTTTACATCCATCATGTTTCCTAAATGGTGCTACAACTCTGTATTTAAATATGGGTAGAGGAACATTTACAATCATTCTGACTGTTCTCCCTTTCAATTTCTGACATGTGCTTTATTAACTTTTATAATGTACTTCATGTGCTTTATTTTTTACCATTCTCCTAAAAGAATCCTTCACATCTTATTATTTTTGAACCAGTGAAAGTTTGAAGTTTCTCAAAATTTCAAAATCTCAAATGATAATGTCCTTGTTATACACATGACTCAGAAAACAGAGAAAACATCCTCCAGTTTCCATCTCCTCAGCCACCCAACCTCTGACACATCTGCTCTTAACTTCAGATGCTCAAACACCTGTATCTATGCATGTTACTTGCCCATCTGTTCTGGTTTTGCCCAATTACCATGAGTGAACTGTCTATGTTCTAGTTGAAGAACAGCCATGCTAATTATTCCTTAAGTCCCATACTTTCTCATCTCCTGAAAGACATCTCTCTAACAAATCTCCTCTCTTTTCTCCCGCATTTCTGATTTGTACCCCTCTTATCATTCCCCTCAGCCTATAAGCACTCTATCTCTTCCTTTCCTGGACACTACCTTCCCAGAATACTACACTAATTTTCTTTTGTTTTTCAAAGATAGATTTTTAAAAATGTGTTTATTTTTAATTGGAGAAAAATTGCTTTACAATGTATGTGAGTTGTATGCCATACATCAACATGAATCAGCCATAGGGATACACATGTGCCCTCCCTCTAAAGCTTGCCTCCTACCTCTCACCCCTTCCCACCCCTCTAGGCTGTCATGAGGCACTGGGTTTGAGCCCCCTGCATCATAAAGTAAGTTACCACTGGCTATCTCTTTTTCATATGGTAATGTTTATGTTTCAGTGCTGCTCTCTGAAATCTCCTTCCCCTGCTGTGTCCACAGCCTGTTCTCTATTCTCTGTGTCTCTGTTTCTATTTCTGCACTGCAAATAGGTTTACCACTACCATTTTTTAAGAATATATATATTTGGCACCCCACTCCAGTACTCTTGCCTGGAAAACCCCATGAATGGAGGAGCCTGGTAGGCTGCAGTCCATGGGGTCGCTAAGAGTCAGACACAACGGAGCAACTTCACTTTCACTTTTCACTTTTATGCACTGGAGAAGGAAATGGCAACCCACTCCNACTCTATTTAAGAGGCTCTAGGTTCATCCATCTCACTGGAACTGACTCAACCTTTCATTTTTATGGCTGACCAATATTCCTTTGTATATGTGTACCACAACTTCTTTATCCATTCATCTGTCAGTGAACATCCAGTGACATCTTCCATGTCCTGGCTATGCAAATAGTGACACAATGAACACTGGGGTTCATGTGTCTTTAGAATTGCACTACACTAATTTTCTATTGTCCTTTTTAGAAAAAACATTTTAAAAGATTATTTATATCTGCTTTCTTTTTCTTCTATCTTTGCATTTTCTCATGAGCCAACCAGAAGTTTTATCTTTACTACTGTTTCAAACCGTCTCTTGCCAAGTTTGGCAATGGCCTCCAAATTGTTCATACCCATGACTGACACTCATATTGATGTATCAGCAACACTGAGCCACTTTGATTGCTTCTCCTTTAGGTATTTTTAAAAAATTAGCTTCATGCAGGGCAGACATCAAGTTTCTTCCCACTTCTTGACTGGTTCTCAGGACCTTTGCAGTTTTGTTTTCATCTTTTATCCTTAAAATTTGACGAGCAATCCATAGACTTCTTGTCTTTTCTTTGTAATTAACTTTGGTATTCTAGTCATCTAATCTGCTGACTTTAAATGACATCTATATACTGAAGACAGCCTTATTTATATTGTTAGGGCCTTTCCCTTCGACTTCAGATTATATATTTAACTATTGATTGGACATCACATTGGGTACTAAATAAGGGACCTCTACTTAGATGGTTTAAACCTGAGCTGCTGAATTGCACCATAACCCTCCCACCAAACTTGTTTTTCTGCATTGTCTTCCATAATACAATCAATAATATCATATTTCTAAATGTCAAGGAGAAACAGGCAGCAAAACAAAATAATCCTTAAAATCATCCATGATTACTTTTTCTTCTATCATATAAATATAGTACATTCTCTTTTGATGTTTTCAAACTGTGGTGCTAGTGAAAACTCTTGGGAGTTCCCTGGACTGCAAGGAGATCAATCCAGTCAATCCTGAAGGAAACAAACCTGAATATTCATTGGAGGGACTGACGCTGAAGCTGAAGCTGTAATACTTTGGCCAACTGATGCAAAGAACCAATTCATTGGGAAAGACCCTGATGCTGGGAAAGACTGAAGTCAAAAGGAAAAGGAGGTGATAGAGGATGAGATGGTAAGATAGCATAATGACTCAATGGACATGAATTTGACCAAAGCCCAGGAGACAGTGAAGGATAGAGGAGCCTTGTGTGTGTCAGTCCTTGGGGTTGCAAAGAATTGCGCATGACTTAGTGACAGAACACAGTATATTGTCTTAGTTCAGCCTTTAAAATATATCCAGAATTCAACCACTTGTCACCAGCTTCTTGACAAACACCCTCTCTGGAGCAAGCATCTTCTTTTATCTTGCTTCTTGTCCAGTTTTCCCCTTTTCTTGTTTCCCCTATAGTCTATCCTCAAAACATCATCCAGAGTTGTACTGTTAGGGGGAAAAAAATTAGACGGTATTATTACTTAACCCAAAACCTTTTGGTGAGTTCCTAACTCACTGCTGCTGCTAAGTCACTTCAGTTGTGACTGACTCTGTGCGACCCCATAGACGGCAGCCCACCAGGCTCCCTGTCCCTGGGATTCTCCAGGGAAGAATACTAGAGTTGGTTGCCATTTCCTTCTCCAGTGCATGAAAGTGAAAAGTGAAAGTGAGGTCTCTCACTCGTGTCTGACTCCTAGCGACCCCATGGACTGCAGCGTACCAGGCTCCTCTGTCCATGGTATTCTCCAGGCAAGAGTACTGGAGTGGGATTCCATTGCCTTCTCCATAACACTCACTGTAGCAATATAAATATTCCTTCCATGACTTTCTGTTTCTTTATGTTTTGCTCCTTTGTTAAAATATTAACCAGTTCCTCTGCCACTCTCTCATTTTTTTTCACTTTACCCCATAATGATGCTCTCCTTGCCTTTACATGGATACACCAGATATGCCAACTTTCAGAGTCTTTCCACTGAATGATTTGTCTGCTTAGCTTGTTCATTCCCCAGTGGCTCACACCTTTAAAGTTGAGGTATTCATTCAAAAGGTTATTTTCTCAGTAAGGTCTTTCTTGATGATCCTAAGAGAAATTGAAATGAATTGACATTCTTTATCTCCTCTCCTATTTTACTTTTCTTCATGGCACTTGTTATCATCTGCTATGATTCACCACTTGTTTATTGGATAAATAAACAGAATATATTGTCTAAATATATTGACTAAACCCTAACAGAGTATAATTCCTCACAGGGCAGGATTTTTATGTCACATATTTTATTGCTATATATTCAACTTCTAGACAGATTTCGTGGTACATATTAGGCACTTAGGCAAAATTTATTTAATGTATATATTTTCTCTTCCATGTTATAGTTGTATTCTAAAATTCATACTGAATGTATCCATGTATGTACTGCAAAACATCACTAGATCAGCATATTAATATTAATATCTTCTTCTACACCATCTCAGATGATAAAGTGTTATTAGCTCAGTCATATCTGACTCTTTGTGACCCCATGGACTGTAGCCTGCCAGGCCCCTCTGTCTGTGGAATTCTCCAGGCAAGAGTATTGGAGTGGGTTGCCATGCCCTTCTCTAGAGGATCTTCCCAACCCAGGAATTAAACCCGGTCTCCTGCACAGCAGTCAGATTCTTTACCATCTGAACACCAGTGGAGGAAGCCCAGATTCTACACATGTGTGTAAATATACAGTTTTTTTCTTTCTGATTTACTTCATTCTGTATAACCAGCTCTAAACCCATCCATGTCTCTACAGATGACCCAGCTTCATTCCACTTTTGCTTATAGTTGTTATGCCAGTAATGATTGTTTCTTGTGACATGGGAAGCTTGTAATGTAAAGGTTAAGACTAAGCCTGTGCCGATGTAGTCGGTAGGTCATGAGGTTTAAATTCCATTGCCATCACTAATAGCTGAACTTGGGCATGTTTCTTTTCTAAATTTAACTTTATTTTTAAAATGGACTAATTTGTATTATTGTGAATATTTTAAATAACTTATGTAATAGCTTATGGCACATAGTGTTCAATAATTTGTGGCTATTGTTTGTCTTATTTGGAAGGAGTTGAGATTGCCCATGCACCCACAACTTAAGAATCTGATGGTTTCTCAGACTTTTGAGCTTAACCATTTACTCCATTTAAAATTCCTTTTTCTTTAATATGAATTTAGAAATCAAAATAAGCATGCTTAGATAGAGCAACCAGGCAACAAAAAGAGCATTAGTAAGAACTTCAAGATGACCAAACAACAATGGACATGAAAGGATGGATAAATGTGGGCTTTTGTAAATTCTGACCACATTGATTGCTTAAATTAATTTTGTAACATTTACATGAACTAAAAATGGACAAATATTATTGTCAGTGAGGGATATAAATGATGGAAGAACATGGATTCATAAATCATGAGGACCAAAAATAAAATGTGAGAAAAAGAGCACAGATAATCTGCAACCATGGAAGTTTGTGTGAAATCCTGCCTGCAGGATTCCATTTAATGGGTTGAAATTCTCCCACATGCCCAGGAGCTGCCTTGATAATGGATCTGTTGCTATGGAAACAGGTTCAATCTTAGTAATATTTGACAGCCCCAAGAATTGTTTTGCATATTTTTTTTTTCCTGAATGTGAGAGAAAATGATAACAAAAAATAGATGAAAAACATATAAACAATGGGATAATCTAGTACCAACAAGTCAGACCACTTGTTTTGACATAATTCAGCCTAATGAGGGAAATGGACTGTCAAAAATGAGAATTTTTTTTATCCTCTAGTAAGATGACCTGAAGAAGGCAATGGCACTCCACTCCAGTATTCTTGCCTGGAAAATCCCATGAATAGAGGAGCCTGGTAGGCTACAGTCCATGGGGTCTCAAAGAGTCAGACACAACTGAGAGACTTCACTTTCACTTTTCACTTTCATGCATTGAAGGAAAAGGCAACCCACTCCAGTGTTCTTGCCTGGAGAATCCCAAGGACAGGGAGGCCTGGTGGGCTGCTGTCTATGCAGTCGCACAGAGTCAGCCACGACTGAAGCAACTTAGCAGCAGCAGTAAGATGACCAGCAACTAATTTTTCCAAGTCTCTTTTGCTTAATTTTCCACCCTGATACAGAGTTAATGTTAATGTTTACTCTGTATGGCTGCACCTGCCTAGAACAAAGGCAACAGGGTGTCTGGTTTGTTTCTTATATTCTGAAAGTGAATGGAATCCTGCCCTTGAATGTTGTGCATTTGTTAAACCTGACTTTCACATGCTGCTTTTATCAGTTAATTTTTAACTCGTCTAAATACAGAAATCCAAATCTAAAATATTTTAAGCTTTTCTAATTGCAAATGGGATACATATGCCTAATTAAAATACTAAATTGATAATACATGTGTAACATTAAAACAGAAGTCAATATCACTTTCTTCCTTTCTCCGTCTTCCAGAGTTAACATTCTCTATCATTTTATGCTGCAATAGTTCTGTATTTTTTTAAATAACCAGTGAATATTGCTATATTTTGATTCACTGATTTATATTATCATCCATTAACTTCATATTGTTTCAAGTGAGAATTTTTTCTCTTATGTCTAATCTTTCTGTCTTCACATTTTATACCTTTCTTAATCAATTTTTTTCATTATTATAATTATTTAAATTGTTTAAGTTGAGCCAAATGGTCTAATAAGATTATATTTCTCCTCTTTTGGCACTTTGTGTTTGACCTAGACTTAGCGAGGGGTTCTTTTGTTTTTTCATTTGTATAGGTGTCTTTGTATTTCTGCCTAAGTTTTCACATTCCCTTTTAAATAACTTTATATTGCTCATCAAAACAATTCCAACATGTGTATCTTTATTTGAAATTCTATTTGTTCTATTCTTTTTCCTTACTGGAGCTTCCTGACATTATCCCCCATTGTGATCTGATTATTCTCTAAACCTTCTCTATCATCCCAGATCTCCCTCTCATCATCATCATGGGAATTCTCTTTGGCCTCTATCCTCTGTTAGATGCATTGTTTGCTGAATTCTGTCTTATCCTTTGGGTTCTCCCTCCTATTTTAGTTAGTTAACTCCTCCAGTAACTTCTTGAGAATGAGCACATGAGAAGTACATTTTTGAAATTTCATCTGAAAATGCCTTTGTTCTATGTTTACTTTTGATTGATTGATACTAGAATTCTGTGTTTAAAAAAGTCTGACCTGGAGCAGCCAAATAGTTTTGAAAAGAAGAATGAATTTGGAAGTCTCACTTTTGCTGACTTCAAAGCTTATTACCAAGCTATAGTAATCAAAATAGTATGTGAACAATATAAAGAAAGACATATAAGTCACTGAAATAGAAAAGAGACCCCAGAAATAAATCCTTGCAGATGCAATCAAATGATTTTGACAGGGTGCTAAGACTTCTCAATAGAGGGTAGACAGTCTTTACAACAAATGATTTTAGAAACTAGACATCCACATGCAAAAGAATAACATTGGGCCTTTACTTTATACCATAAATGAAAATTAGCTCCAACTGTATCAAAGCCTGAAATGTAAGATTTAAAGCTATTAAACTGATAAAATCTATTGGAAAAGTTTCATGATTTTGGGTTTGACAGTAATTCTTGGATATGACATCAAAAGCTCAAACAACAAAAGTAAAGGTCAATTCATTGCTTTACATCAAATTAAAATTTTCTGTGCATCACTAAGCGCAAGCGGCTGCAACAGCCAAGAGGAGCTATCCCACATCCGAGGTCAGGAGCAGCGGCTGAGAGTGCCAGGTTGCAGTGGTGCAGGAATGGCCAAGAGGAGCCACCCCGTGCCCAAGATCAGGGGCAGAGGCCAGGAGGAGCCACCCTGCGTCCAAGGTTGGGGCAGTGGCCGGGAGGAGCCACACCGCATCTGAGGTCAGGGGCAGTGGCTGGGAGGAGCCACACCGCATCTGAGGTCAGGGGCAATGGTCTGGAGGAGCCACCCCGTGTACCAAGCCAGGGTCGGCGGCCAGGAGAAGCCACCCCGTGCCCAAGGCCAGGGGCAACGGCCAGGAGGAGCTACCCTGTGCCCAAGGCCAGGGGTGGTGGCCGGGAAGAGCAACCCATGTCCAAGGAGAAGTGGCTGTGGTTTGCCCTGCTTCATTCCACATTCCAAGGCCAAATTTGCCTGTTACTCCAGGTGTTTCTGGACTTCCTACTTTAGCATTCCAGTCCCCTATAATGAAATGACAGAGCTATCCCATGTTGAAGGTCAGGAAGAGCAGGGTTGAGGAGATACCCTTCAGTAAGGACCAGTGGCTATGCTTTGCTAGAGCAGCCGTGAAGAGATACCCCACGCCCAAGGTAAGAGAAACCCAGGTAAGATGGTAGGTGTTGCAAGAGGGCATCAGAGGGCAGACACACTGAAACCGTAATCACAGAAAACTAGTCAATCTAATCACACTAGGATCACAGTCTTGTCTAACTCAATGAAACTAAGCCATGCCCATGGGGCAACCCAATACGGGCAGGTCATGGTGGAGAGAGCTGGAGAAAGGAATAGCAAACCACTTCAGTATTCTTGCCTTGAGAACCCCATGAACAGTATGGAAAGGCAAAATAATAGGATACTGAATGAGGAACTCCCCAGGTCAGTAGGTGCCCAATATGCTACTGGAGATCAGTGGAGAAATAACTCCAGAAAGAATGAAGGGATGGAGCCAAAGCAGAAACAATACCCAGCTGTGGATGTGACTCGTGATACAAGCAAGGTCTGATGCTGTAAAGAGCAATATTGCATAGGAACCTGGAATGTCAGATCCATGAATCAAGGCAAATTGGAAGTGGTCAAACAGGAGATAGCAAGAGTGAACATTGACATTCTAGGAATCAGCAAACTAAAATGGACTGGAATGGGTGAATTTAAGTCATATGACCATCATATCTACTACTGTGGGCAGGAATCCCATAGAAGAAATGGAGTAGCCATCATGGTCAACAAAAGAGTCCAAAATGCAGTACTTGGATGCAATCTCAAAAATGACAGAATGATCTCTGTTCATTTCCAAGGCAAACCATTCAATATCACCGTAATCCTAGTCTATGCCACAACCAGTAATGCTGAAGAAGCTGAAGCTGAACGGTTCTATGAAGACCTATAAGACCTTCTAGAACTAACACCCAAAAAGATGTCCTTTTCATTATAGGGGACTGGAATGCTAAAGTAGGAAGTCCAGAAACACCTGGAGTAACAGGCAAATTTGGCCTTGGAATGTGGAATGAAGCAGGGCAAAGACTAATAGAGTTTTGCCAAGAAAATGCACTGGTCATAGCAAACACCCTCTTCCAACAACACAAGAGAAGACTCTACACATGGACATCACCAGATGGTCAACACCAAAATCAGATTGTTATATTCTTTGCAGCCAAAGATGGAGAAGCTCTAACAGTCAGCAAACACAAGACCAGGATCTGACTGTGACTCAGATCATGAACTCCTTATTGCCAAATTCAGACTGAAATTGAAGAAAGTAGGGAAAACCGGTAGACCATTCAGGTATGACCTCAATCAAATCCCTTATGATTATACAGTGGAAGTGAGAAATAGATTTAAGGGCCTAGATTTGACAGATAGTGTGCCTGATGAACTATGGAATGAGGTTCGTGACATTGTATAGGAGACAGGGATCAAGAAGTTCCCCATGGAAAAGAAATGCAAAAAAGCAAAATGGCTGTCTGAGGAGGCCTTACAAATAGCTGTGAAAAGAAGAGAGGTGAAAAGCAAAGGAGAAAAGGAAAGATATTAGCATGTGAATGCAGAGTTCCAGAGAATAGTAAGAAGAGATAAGAAAGCCTTCTTCAGCAATCAATGCAGAGAAATAGAGGAAAAGAACAGAATGAGAAAGACTAGAGATCTCTTCCAGAAAATTAGAGATACCAAGGGAACATTTCATGCAAAGATGGGCTCGATAAAGGACAGAAATTGTATGGACCTAACAGAAGCAGAAGATATTAAGAAGAGCTGGCAAGAATACACAGAAGAACTGTACAAAAAACGATCTTCATGACCCAGATAATCATGATGGTATGATCACTCATGTAGAGTCAGATATCCTGGAATGTGAAGACAAGTGGGCCTTAGAAAGCATCACTAGGAACAAAGCTAGTGGAGGTAATGGCATTCCAGGTGAGCTGTTTCAAATCCTGAAAGATTATACTGTGAAAGTGCTGCACTCAATATGCCAGCAAATGTGGAAAACTCAGCAGTGGCCACAGGACTGGAAAAGTCAGTTTTCATTCTAATCCCAAAGAAAGGCAATGCCAAAGAATGCTCAAATGACTGCACAATTGCACTCATCTCACATGCTAGTAAAGTAATGCTCAAAATTCTCCAAGCCAGGCAGACGAACCAGAGATCAAATTGCCAACATCCGCTGGATCATGGGAAAAGCAAGAGAGTTCCAGAAAAACATCTATTTCTGCTTTATTGACTATGCCAAAGCCTTTGACTGTGTGGATCACAATAAGCTGTGGATAATTCTGAGAGAGATGGGAATACCAGACCACCTGACCTGCCTCTTGAGAAATCTGTATGCAGGTCAGGAAGCAACAGTTAGAATTGGACATGTAACAACAGACTGGTTCCAAATAGTAAAAGGAGTACGTCAAGGCTGTATATTGTTACCCTGATTATTTAGCTTATATGCAGAGTACATCATGAGAAACGCTGGGCTGGAAGAAAAGATTGCCAGGAGAAATATCAATAACCTCAGAAATGCAGATGACACCACCCTTATGGCAGAAAGTAAAGAGGAACTAAAAAGCCTCTTGATGAAAGTGAGAGAGGAAAGTGAAAAAGTTGGCTTAAAGCTCAACGTTCAGAAAACAAAGATCATGGCATCGGGTCCCATCACTTCATGGGAAATAGATAGGGAAACAGTGGAAACAGTGTCAGACTTTATTTTGGGGGGCTCCAAAATCACTGCAGATGGTGACTGCAACCACGAAATTAATAGACGCCTACTCCTTGGAAGGAAAGCTATGATCAACCTAGATAGCATATTCAAAAGCAGAGACATTACTTTGCTGACTAAGGTCTGTCTAGTCAAGGCTATGGTTTTTCTTGTGGTCATGTATGGATGTGAGAGTTGGACTGTGAAGAAGACTGAGCGCCAAGGAATTGATGATTTTGAACTGTGGTGTTGAAGAAGACTCTTGAGAATCCCTTGGACTGCAAGGAGATCCAACCAGTCCATTCTGAAGGAGATCAACCCTGGGATTTCTTTGGAAGGAATGATGCTAAAGCTGAAACTCCAGTACTTTGGCCACCTCATGCGAAGAGTTGACTCATTGGAAAAGACTCTGATGCTGGGAGGGATTGGGGGCAGGAGGAGAAGGGGACGACAGAGGATGAGATGGCTGGATGGCATCACGAACTCGATGGACATGAGTCTGAGTAAACTCCAAGAGTTGCTGATGGACAGGGAGGCCTGGTGTGCTGCACAAAGAGTCGGACATGGCTGAGTGACTGAACTGAACTATGCATCAGATAAACAAAAATAGAATTAACACATGACCCAGAAATTCCACCTCTAGGTTATATCCAAAAGAATTGGAAATGAGCTCTCAAAGAGATGTTGTACATTCATGTCAATAGCAGCATTTTTCACAATAGCCAAGAGGTGGAAGTAACACCCTTTGACAAACAGATGGATGAAGAAATTGTGGGATGTATGTACAATGGAGTACCACTCAGTCTTAAAAAAGAATGGAATCTTGTTACATGCTGGGATCTGATCTTGTCACAACAGGGATGCACCTTGAGGACACTGTGCTAAGAGAAATAAAGTGAAGTCGCTCAGTTTTGTCCACTTCTTTGCAACCCCATGGACTGTAGCCTACCAGGCTCCTCCATCTATGGGATTCTCCAGGCAAGAATACTGGAGTGGGTTGCCATTTCCTTCTCCAGGGAATCTTCCCAACCCATGAAACAAACCCAAGTCTCCTGTATTTCAGGCAGATGCTTTACCCTCTAAGCCACCAGGGAGGCCACACTAAGTGAAATAGGCCAGTCCCCAAAAGCCAAATACTATGTTATTCTACTTTCATGAGTTATCTAAAATGGTCAAAGTTTCCCAGGTGGCTCAATGGTAAAGAACCCATCTGCCAATGCAAGAGACACAGGTTCGATCTCTGGGTCAGGAAGATCCCCTGGAGAAGGGAATGGCAACCCACTCCAGTATTCTTGCCTGGGAAATTCCATGGACAGAGAGGTCTGAAGGGCTCAAAAAGTCCTTGGGGTTGCAGAGTTAAACATGACTGAGCAAGTAAAAACCAACAAAGAATAGTCAGATCATTCAAACAGAAAGAATGTTGGCTGCCAGAGGTTTGAAAAAGGTAAAAATGGGAAGTTTCTAATGAGCATAGAGTTCATTTTGCAAGATAAGTTCTGGAGATTGTTTGTACAACAATATAATTAACATTGCTGAACTGTACACTTAAGAATAGTCAAGATGGTAAATTTATGTTATGTGTATTTTTCCACAATCAGTTTTTCTCAATGCAGAATGATTCTGAAGAGAATACTTGGTTCACTAAGTTAGAATATGCATAGAACTGTACTTGAAATATATAGGATCTTCCATTTGTGTTAGTTCTATTGCCATACCAAGTATTATTGTTTACCTCCAGTGTTACTTTTAAGAACTCCAAAGTTAGTCCAATCCCTCCTGCTTGAACATGTGCCTTTTACCTTCTATTGGAGATTCACCCCACTGATGCTCCTTTTTGTTGTTTAGTCACTATGTAGTGCCCCACTCTTTGCAGCCCCATGCTCCATAGCCCACCAGGCTTCTCTGCCCATGGAATTTCCCAGGCAAGAATACTGGAGTGGGTTGCCATTTCCTAGCCCCATTGCTGCTCTTAGCTCTTTCCTATGTTGGAAATTAAATCTTCATTTTTTCAAACACACTTGCCTACAGAGATCTGCTTCCCTTTCCACCAAAGGAGATGGTTGTGTCAGACCCAGAAGGCAGAAGACAAGCAAAGGTTTAGTATCCCCCCAACATTAGCCAGAAGATGTGGCTTTTTATAATATCTTATAGGCATTCTCCTGCCATTTATAGGTGCAAATGCTGCTGGAAGCAGATGATCAATGGTGCTTTTATGAGTTTTTCATTTTCATTATTTCCAGAGGCTTGATACACAATTGATAGGCTCTGTTAAGTATTACTTTTGCCGGCTTAAAGCTCAACATTCAGAAAACGAAGATCATGGCATCTGGTCCCATCACTTCATGGGAAATAGATGGGGAAACAGTGGAAACAGTGTCAGACTTTATTTTGGGGGCTCCAAAATTACTGCAGATGGTGACTGCAGCCATGAAATTAAAAGACGCTTACTCCTTAGAAGAAAATTTATGACCAACCTAGATAGCATATTCAAAAGCAGAGACATTACTTTGCCAACAAAGGTCCATCTAGTCAAGGCTATGGTTTTTCTTGTGGTCATGTATGGATGTGAGAGTTGGACTGTGAAGAAGGCTGAGTGCCGAAGAATTTATGCTTTTGAAGTGTGTTGGAGAAGACTCTTGAGAGTCCCTTGCACTGCAAGGAGATCCAACCAGTCCATTCTGAAGGAGATCAACCCTGGGATTTCTTTGGAAGGAATGATGCTAAAGCTGAAGTTCCAGTACTTTGGCCACCTCATGCAAAGAGTTGACTCATTGGAAAAGACTCTGATGCTGGGAGGGATTGGGGGCAGGAGGAGAAGGGGACGACAGAGGATGAGATCGCTGGATGGCATCATGAACTCAATGGACGTGAGTCTGAGTGAACTCCAGGAGATGGTGATGGACAGGGAGACCTGGCATGCTGTGATTCATGGGGTCGAAAGCGTCGGACACGACTGAGCAACTGAACTGACTGAAAACTCCTAAAGTGATGTCTCTCTTCCTGTAGAGTTGTGAACAAGTACCGGTATATGACTACTATACACCTTACCCCAAATTGCTTTTTTAGTTTAAAAAAGAGGAGATGGGAGAAGCTTTAGCTTAGCTGTAGGGAGTGAGTGCTGAGAATTTGTTATAGGCAGAAGGCCTGAGACACTATTTTTTATGCAAGGGTGAAATACACTGCAACATTTGGTTAACTGGGAAGAAAGACCCCCTGTAAGAATCTGAGCATCAGTATATTGGCTCCAGTTTGTTCTGCTTGGCATTAGCTGAGCTCAGGGACATAGTTTGGTTTGCAACAGAAAGGTAAAATAGAAAGTTCATAATACAGGGGGCATTCACAGTGAGGTTCAGTGGGATTTGCCAGCCTCTATAGACAAGACTTTTGGGATCTCCATTTCTGTACTTTTTTTTTTTTTAACAGAAGTATTTTTATTTTTATTTTACTTTACAATATTGTATTGGTTTTGCCATATATCAACATGAATCTGCCACGAGTATACACGTGTTCCCCATCCTGAACCCTTCTCCCACCTCCCTCCCCATACCATCCCTCTGGGTCATCCCCAGTGCACCAGCCCCAAGCATCATGTATCCTGCATCGAACCTAGACTGGTGATTCGTTTCTTACATGATAGTATACATGTTTCAATGCCATTCTCCCAAATTATACCACCCTCTCCATCTCCCACAGAGTCCAAAAGACTGTTCTATACATCTGTGTCTCTTTTGCTGTTGCGCATACAGGGTTATCATTACCATCTTTCTAAATTCCATATATATGTGTTAGTATACTGTATTGGTATTTTTCTTTCTGGCTTACTTCACTCTGTATAATAGGCTCCAGTTTCATCCACCTCATTAGAACTGATTCAAATGTATTCTTTTTAATGACTGAGTAATACTCCATTGTGTATATGTACCACAGCTTTCTTATCCATTCATCTGCTGATGGACATCTAGGTTGCTTCCATGCCCTGGCTATTATAAACACTGCTGCAATGAGCATTGGGGTACACGTGTCTCTTTCAATTCTGGTTTCCTTGGTGTGTGTGCCCAGCAGTGGGATTGCTGGGTCATAAGGCAGTTCTATTTCCAGGTTTTTAAGGAAACTCCACACTGTTCTCCATAGTGGCTGTATTAGTTTGCATTCCCACCAACAGTGTAAGAGGGTTCCCTTTTCTCCACACCCTCTCCAGCATTTATTGCTTGTAGTCTTTTGGATAGCAGCCATTTTGACTGGCATGAAATGGTACCTCATTGTGGTCTTGATTTGCATTTCTCTGATAATGAGTGATGTTGAGCATCTTTTCATGTGTTTGTTAGCCATCTGTATTTCTTCTTTGGAGAAAGGTCTGCTTAGTTCTTTAGCCCATTTTTTGATTGGGTCGTTTATTTTTCTGGAATTGAGCTTCAGGAGTTGCTTGTATATTTTTGAGATTAGTTGTTTGTCAGTTGCTTCATTTGCTATTATTTTCTCCCATTCAGAAGGCTGTCTTTTCACCTCGCCTATAGTTTCCCTTGTTGTGCAGAAGTTTTTAATTTTAATTAGGTCCCATTTGTTTATTTTTGCTTTTATTTCCAATATTCTGGGAGGTGGGCCATAGAGGATCCTGCTGTGATTTATGTCAGAGAGTTTTGCCTATGTTCTCCTCTAGGAGTTTTATAGTTTCTGGTCTTACGTGTAGTTCTTTAATCCATTTTGAGTTTGTCTTTGTGTATGGCATTAGAAAGTGCTCTAGTTTCATTCTTTTACAAGTGGTTAACCACTTTTCCAAGCACCACTTGTTAAAGAGATTGTCTTTTTTCCATGGTACATTCTTGCCTCCTTTGTCGAAGATAAGGTGTCCATAGGTGCATGGATTTATCTCTGGGCTTTCTATTTTGTTCGATTGATCTATATTCCTGTCTTTGTGAGATGACTGTGGCTTTGTAGTAGAGCCTGAAGTCAGGCAGATTGATTCCTCCAGTTCCATTTTTGTTCTCAAGGTTGCTTTGGCTATTTGAGGTTTTTTGCATTTCCATACAAATTGTGAAATTATTTGTTCTAGCTCTGTGAAAAATACCGTTGGTAACTTGACAGGGATTGCATTGAATCTATAGATTGCTTTGGGTAGTATACTCATTTTCACTCTATTGATTCTTCCAATCCATGAACATGGTATATTTCTCCGTCTATTAGCGTCCTCTTTGATTTCTTTCAGCAGTGTTTTATAGTTTTCTATATATAGGTCTTTAGTTTCTTTAGGTAGATATATTCCCAAGTATTTTATTCTTTCCGTTGCAATGATGAATGGAATTGTTTCCTTAATTTCTCTTTCTTTTTTCTCATTATTAGTGTATAGGTGTGCAAGGGATTTCTATGTGTTGACTTTATATCCTGCAACTTTATTATATTCATTGATTAGCTCTAGTAATTCTCTGGTGGAGTCTTTAGGGTTTTCTATGTAGAGGATCATGTCATCTGCAAACAGTGAGAGTTTTACTTCTTCTTTTCCAATGTGGATTCCTTTTATTTCTTTTTCTGCTCTGATTGCTGTGGCCAAAACTTCCAGAACTACGTTGAATAGTAGTGGTAAAAGTGGGCACCCTTGTCTTGTTCCTGACTTTAGGGGAAATGCTTTCAATTTTTCACCATTGGGGATAATGTTTGCTGTGAGTTTGTCATATATAACTTTTATTATGTTGAGGTATGTTCCTTCTATTCCTACTTTCTGGAGAGTTTTTATCATACATGGATGTTGAATTTTGTCAAAGGCTTTCTCTGCATCTATTGAGATAATCATATGTCTTTTATTTTTCAGTTTGTTAATGTGGTGAATTACATTGATTGATTTGCAGATATTGAAGATGCCTTGCATCCCTGGGATAAAGCCCACCTGGTCATGGTGTATGATCTTTTTAATGTGTTGTTGGATTCTGATTACTAGAATTTTGTTGAGGATTTTTGCATCTATGTTCATAATTGATATTGGCCTGTAGTTTTCTTTTTTTGTGGCATCTTTGTCAGGTTTTGGTATTAGGGTGATGGTGGCCTCATAGAATGAGTTTGGAATTTGACCTTCCTCTGCAATTTTCTGGAAGAGTTTGAGTAGGATAAATGTTAGCTCTTCTCTAAATTTTTGGTAGAATTCAGCTGTGAAGCCGTCTGGACCTTGGCTTTTGTTTGCTGGAAGATTTCTGATTACAGTTTCAATTTCCGTGCTTGTGATGGGTCTGTTAAGATTTTCTATTTCTTCCTGGTTCAGTTTTGGAAAGTTGTACTTTTCTAAGAATTTGTCCACTTCTTCCAAGTTGTCCATTTTACTGGCATATAATTGCTGTCTCTTATGATCCTTTGTATTTCTGTGTTGTCTGTTGTAATCTCTCCATTTTCATTTCTAATTTTATTGATATGATTTTTCTCTTTTTGTTTCTTGATGAGTCTGGCTAATGGTTTGTCAATTTTATTTATCGTTTCAAGAACCAGCTTTTGGCTTTGTTGATTTTTGCTGTGGTCCCCTATTTCTTTTCCATTTATTTCTATCCTAATTTTTAAGATTTCTTTCCTTCTTCTAACCCTGGGGTTCTTCATTCATTTTCTAGTTGCTTTAGGTGTAGAGTTAGGTTATTTATTTGACTTTTTTCTTGTTTCTTGAGGAATGCCTGTATTGCTTTCCCCTTAGCACTACTTTTACAGTGTCCCACAGGTTTTGGGTTGTTGCATTTTCATTTTCATTCTTTTCTATGCATATTTTGATTTATTTTTTTATTTCTTCTGTGATTTGTTGGTTTTTCAGCAACATGTTGTTCAGCCTCCAAAATATATTGGAATTTTTAATAGTTTTTCTCCTGTAATCGAGATCTAACCTTACTGCATTGTGATCAGAAAAGATGCTTGGAATGATTTCAATTTTTTTGAATTTACCAAGGCTAGATTTATGGCCAAGGATGTGATCTATCCTGGAGAAGGTTCCGTGTGCGCTTGAGAAAAAGGTGAAATTCATTATTTTGGGGTGAAATGTCCTATAGATATCAATTAGGTCTAACTGGTCTATTGTATCATTTAAAGTTTGTGTTTCCTTGTTAATTTTCTGTTTAGTTGATCTATCTATAGATGTGAATGGGGTATTAAAGTCTCCCACTATTAATGTGTTATTGTTAATTTCCCCTTTCATACTCGTTACCATTTGTCTTACATATTTTGGTGCTCTTATGTTGGATGCATATATATCTATAATTGTTATATCTTCTTGGATTGATCCTTTGATCATTATGTAGTGTCCTTCTTTGTCTCTTTTCACAGCCATTGTTTTAAATGTAAACATTACATTGTTCTAATGTATCTGATATGGGTATTGCTACTCCTACTTTCTTTTGGTCTCTATTTGCATGGAATATTTTTTTCCAGCCCTTCACTTTCAGTCTGTATTCACCCCTGTTTTGAGGTGGGTCTCTTGTAGACAACATATATAGAGGTCTTGTTTTTGTATCCATTCAGCCAGTCTTTGTCTTTTGGTTGGGGCATTCAACCCATTTACATTTAAGGTGATTATTGATAAGTATGATCCTGTTGCCATTTACTTTATTGTTTTCTGTTTGAGTTTATACACCCTTTTTGTGTTTCCTGTCTATGGAATATTCTTTAGCATTTGTTGGAGAGCTGATTTGGTGGTGCTGAATTCTCTCAGCTTTTGCTTGTCTGTAAAGCTTTTGATTTCTCCTTCATATTTGAATGAGATCCTTGCTGGGTACAGTAATATGGGCTGTAGGTTGTTTTCTTTCATCACTTTAAGTATCTTACCATTCCCTCCTGGCCGGAAGAGTTTCTGTTTAAAGATCAGCTCTTATCCTTGTGGGAATCCCCTTGTGTGTTATTTGTTGTTTTTCCCTTGCTGCTTTTAGTATTTGTTCTTTGTGTTTGATCTTTGTTAATTTGATTAATATGTGTCTTGGGGTGTTTCGCCTTGGGTTTATCCTGTTTGGGACTCTCTGGGTTTCTTGGACTTCGGTGATTATTTCCTTCCCCATTTTAGGAGAGTTTTCAACTATTATCTCCTCAAGTATTTTCTCATGGTCTTTCTTTTTTACTTCTTCTTCTGGGACTCCTATGATTCGAATGTTGGGGCACTTAATATTGTCCTGGAGGTCTCTGAGATTGTCCTCATTTCTTTTAATTCATTTTTCTTTTTTTCCTCTCTGATTCATTTATTTCTATCATTCTATCTTTTATTTCACTAATCCTATCTTCTGCCTCCATTATTCTAATATTTGTTGCCTCCAGAGTGTTTTTTATCTCATTTATTGCATTACTCATTATATATTGACTCTTTTTTATTTATTCTTGATCCTTGTTAAACCTTTCTTGCAGCTTCTCAATCCTTGTCTCCAGGCTATTTATCTGTGATTCCATTTTGATTTCAAGATTTTGGATCATTTTCACTATCATTATTTGGAATTCTTTATCAGGTAGATTCCTTATCTCTTCCTCTTTTGTTTGGTTTGTTGGGCATTTATTCTGTTTCTTTACATGCTGAGTATTCCTCTGTCTCTTCATCTTGTTTATACTGCTGAGTTTGGGGTGGCCTTTCTATATTTTGGCAGTTTGTTGAGTTCTCTTTATTGTGGAATTACCTCACTGTGGATGGGGTTGGATGGGTGGCTTATCAAGGTTTCCTGGTTAGGGAAGCTTATGTCGGTGTTCTGGTGGGTGGATCTGGATTTCTTCTGTCTGGAGTGCAATGAAGTGTCCAGTAATGAGTTACGAGATGTCAGTGGGTTTGGAGTAACTTTGGGCAGCCTGTATATTGAAGTTCAGGGCTGTGTTCCTGTGTTGCTGTTGAATTTGCATGGTATGTCTTGCTCTGGAACTTGTTGGCCCTTGGGTGGTGGTTGGTTTCAGTGTTGGTATGGAGGCGTTTGATGAGCTCCTGTCAATTAATGTTCCCTGGAGTCAGGAGTTCTCTGGTGTTCTCAGGATTTGGACTTAAGCCTCCTGCTTCTGGTTTTCCATCTTATTTTTACAGTAGTCTCAAGGCTTCTCCTTCTGTACAGCACCATTGATAAAACATCTAGGTTAAAGATGAAAAGTTTCTCCACAGTGAGGGACATTGGAGAGGTTCACAGAGTTACATGGAGAAGAGAAGAGGTAGGACGGAGTTAGAGGTGACCCGAATGAGATGAGATGGAATCAAAAGAGGAGAGATCAAGTTAGCCAGTAATTACTTCCTTATGTGTGTCCACAGTCTGGACCACTCAGAGAAGTTTACAGAGTTATACAGAGAAGGCAAGAGGGAGGAAGCAGATAGAGGTGACCAGGAGGATAAAGGGGGGAATCAAAAGGAGAGAGACAGATCCAGCCAGTAATCAGTTCCCTAAGTGTTCTCCACCATCTGGAACACACAAAGAGATTCACAGAGTTGTTTAGAGAAGAGAAGGGGGAGGGAGGAGACAGAGGTGATATGGTGGAGAAAAAGGAGAGTCCAAAAAGGAAGAGAGCAGTCAAGCCAGTAATCTCACTCCCAAGTAAAAATGGGTACTGAAGATTATGTTCTTAAAGGTACAAAATTGATAACAAATACCAAAAAGCAAAGATTAAAAATCTAGAGTAGAGGTTGGATTTTCGGAAATACAATATTAAAGAAAAGGAAAAAAAGTCACATAATTATATTTATATATATATATATATATGTTTGCTTTAAAAAATAGGGTCTCTTTTTGCAAAGTAAGAGTAGGTTATAAAAATGAAAATTAAAGGAGTAATAGAGGACTTAAAATTTTTTAAAAATTTTAAAAAAAGAAATGATCATAAAAATAGTAAAAATATATCTAGGACTTTCTCTGGTATTGTTGTGGGCAGTGTGGGGTCAGTTCATTTT
>SJYQ01002371.1:142524-172198 GCA_006410935.1 Redunca redunca | reverse complement strand
TATATATAACATATGCTCAGTGTAAGTTCTATTCCATTTAAAATTATTGCGAAATAATGGATGGATCTCTCTACTGTACAGTACAACTTTGCTACTTAGATCTACTTTATACATAGTAGTATGATCTTTTAATCCCATACACCTGTCTTGTCTCCTCTGCTTCCTTCTCCTTGCTGGTAACCATTAATTTCTTCTCTTCATCTGTTAATCTCTTTACTTTTTGTTTTGGAGGAGATACTTTTTGGTGCATTATTATTATTAAATTTTTTAATTGAAGTATAATTGATTTACAATATCATATAAGTTTCAAGTGTACAACATAGCAGTTGTTTTATATGTGTGTATATATATTTTTTTCAGATTCTTTTCCATTACAAGTTATTACATGATATTGAATATAGGTCCCTGTGCTGTGCATTGGTTCTTATATTTTTTGATATATTAAACTAGTTGCATTATTTACATTCCATGTATAAGTGATAGCATAGAATATTTGTCTTGGACATTTCACTGGGCTTCCTAGGTGGTGCTAGTGGTAAAGAACCCACCTGCCAATGCAGGACAGGTAAGACACATGGGTTTGATCCCTGGATCAGGAAGATCCCCTGGAGGAGGGCATGGTAATCCACTCCAGTATTCCTGCCTGGAGAATCCCATGGACAAAGGAGTCTGGTGGGCTACAGTCTGTGGGGTCGCACAAAGTCAGACATGACTGAAGCAACTTATCTCAGATACATGACTTACTTCACCAAGCATAATACTCCCTAGGTCAGTCTATGTTGTTGCAAATAGAAGAATTTCATTATTTTTTTATGACTGGGGAATATTCTATTTTCTCTCTATTAATTGATTGCACCTTCCTATCTATTCATCTGTTGGTGGACACAGGTTGCTTCCATATTTTGGCAATGGTATAGAGTGCTGCTATGAACACTGTGGTACATGTATGTTGTCTTTTCTTTTTTTTTTTATTTCTTCAGATATATACTCAGCAGTATAATTGCTGAACCATGCTGTAGTTTTATTTTTAGTATTTTGCGGACCTCTATCCTGTTTTCCACAGTAGATGCACCAATTTACATTCCCATCAACAGCATACAAGGGTTCCCTTCTCCCCACATCCTGTCAGTATTTATTATCTTTGTTTCTTTTGATGGTAGCCATTCAGACAGATGTGAGGGTGATATCTCGTTGTTGTTTGGGTTTGCATTTCTCGATTGATTAGCACTGTTGAGCATCTTTTCCTGTTGGCCATCTACATATCTCTTTAGGAACGATGTCTGTTCAGGGCTCATGTCCCTTTTTAGTCAGCTTTTATATTGACTTGTATGATTTCTTTATATATTTTAGGTATTAACCTTTTATGAGTTACACCATTTGCAATATGCTGTGCAAAAGCGTTTACAGTAACTTAGGTCCTGTTTATTTATCCTCACTTTTGCTTCTTTGCCACAGGAGACAGATCAAACACAACACTGGTACAGTTTATGCAGTAAGTGCTCTATGCCCTCTTCTAGAGGTGCTGTGGTCTCAGGCCTTTCATACATTTCACCCTTATTTTTATAACTGACGTCAGAAACTATTCTAATTTCATTCCTTTACATGTTGTTGTTGTTCAGTTGCTCAGTCGTGTCCTATTCTTTGTGACCCCATGGACTGCAGCACCCCAGGCTTCTTGTCCTTCACCATCTCCCAGAGATTGCTCAAACTCATGTCCATTGAGTTGGTGATGTCATCCCACCTTCTCACCTTTGTCATTGCCTTTTCCTCTTGCCTTCAATCTTTCCAGCATGTGGGTCTTTTCTAAAGAGGCAGCTATTTGCATCAGGTGGCCAAAGTATTGGAGCTTCAGCGTCAGCATCAGTCCTTCCAATGAGTATTCAGGACTGATATCCATTAAGACTGATTGCTCTGATCTCTCTGCAGTCCAGGGGACTCTCAAGAGTCTTCTCCAACAGCACAGTTCAAAAGCATCAAATTCTTAGTGCTCAGCCTTCTTTATGGTCCATTTCTCACATCCATACATGACTACTGGAAAAACCATAGCTTGGATTACACGGATCTTTGTTGGCAAAGTAATGTCTCTGTTTTTTAACATGCTGTCTAGGTTGGTCATAGCTTTTCTTCCAAGGGGCAAGCATCTTTTAATTTCATGGCTGCAGTTACCATCTGTAGTGATTTTGGAACCCAAGGATATAAAATCTGTCACTATTTCCATTGTTTCCCCATCTGTTTGCCATGAAGTGATGGGAATGGATGCCATGATCTTAGGTTTCTGAATGTTGAATTTTAAGCCAACTTTTTAAAATCTCCTCTTTTGCTTTCATCAGAAGCTCCTTTGTTCCTCTTCATTTTCTGCCATGACAGTGGTGTCATCTACATATCTGAAGTTAGTGATATTTCTCCCTGAAATCTTGATTCCAGCTTGTTCTTCATCCAGCCCAGCATTTTGCATGATGTGCTCTGCATATAAGTTAAATGAGCAGGGTGACAATATACAGCTTTGATGTACTCCTTTCTCTATTTGGAACTAGGCTGTTGTTCCAAATCCAGTTCTAACTGTTCCTTCTTGATCTGCTTACAGGTTGCTTAGGAGCCAGGAAAGGAGGTCATGTATTACCATCTTTTTAAAAATGTTCCACAGTTTGTTATGATCTACTCAGTCAAAAGCTTTAGTATAGTCAATGAAGCAGAAGTAGATGTTTGTTCTGAAATTCTCTTGCTTTTTCTATGATCCAACAGATGTTGGCAATTTGATATCTGGTTCCTCTGCCTTTTCTAAATCCAGTTTGAACACCTGGAATTTCTCAGTTCATGTACTGTTGAAGCCTCACTTGAAGAATTTTGAGCATTATTTGCTACCCTGTAAAATAAGTGCAATTTTGTGGTAGTTTGAACTTTCTTTGGCATTGTCTTTCTTTGGGATTGGAAAGAAAACTGATTTGTAGCTGTTTGGTTTTCCCAGCACCAATTATTGAAGAGACTGTCTTTTTTCCATTGTATAGTGCGGCTTGTTTGTTGCATATTAACTGACCATAAGTGTACGGGCTTCTTTTTTGTCTCTCTATTGAGTTCCACTGATCTGGGTGTCTATTTTTGTTTCAGTAGCATGCTGTTTTGATTACTGTATCTTTGTAGTGTAGTTAGAAGTCAGGAAGTGTGATTCCTCCAGTTCTGTTCTTTCCCCAAGATTGCTGTGGTAATTTGGTGTCTTTTGTGATTCCCTATAAATTTTAGGATTATTTGTTCTATGTAAACGTGAAAATTGACATATGTATTTTGATAGGGAATACATTAAATTTGTAGAGTCACTTGGACAGTAGGAACATTTTAACAATATTAATTCTTCCAATCCAAGAACACAAGATATATGTCTATTTCTTTGTGTCATCTTAAATTTCCTTCATCAATATTTTTGAAATTTTAAAAGAGTATAGGTATTTCACCTCCTTGATTAAGTTTACTTCTAGTATTTTATACTTTTTGATGTGTTTTTCAACAGTTTTGATTTGTTCTTTTTTTTTTTCTTTTTTGCTTTCTCTTTCTGATAAGTCATTGTAAGTGAATATAAAAGCAACAGACTTCTGCATGTTAATGTTGCATCAAGCAACTTTATCAAATTCATTTATTGTTTCTAATAGTTGTCTGGTAGAGAATTTAAGGTTTTTAAATATATTATCATATCATCTGTACATAGTGACAATTTTATTTCTTCCCTTCAGTTTGGATGCCTTTTACTTCTGCTTGTCTGATTTCTATGGTCTGTTGGTGCTGTTTAGTCACTAAGTTGTGTCTGACTCTTCTGCAGCCCCATGAACTGCAGCACACCAGGCTCCTCTGTCCATAAGATTTCCCAGACAACAATACTGGCACTGGCTGCCATTTCCTTCTCCAGGGAATCTTCTCAACCCAGGAATCAAACCCATGTCTCCTGCATTGGCAGGCAGATTCTTTACCACCAGCCACTAGCCCAGTTGCTATGGTTAGGACTCCAATACTATGTTAAATAGAAGTGGGGAGAGTGAGTGTTCTTCTCTTCTTCCTCATTTGAGAGGAAAGACTTTTGGCCTCTCACCATTGAGTATGATGTCAGCTGTGATTTTGTCATAAATAATCTTTACTTTGTTGAAATATATTCCCTCTATACTAACTTTGAGGAGAGTTTTTTCCTGCTTCTGTCTTGATTACTGTGGACATGAAAAAACAGAAAACATGGTAAATTCTGACTGGATCTTAAGGACTCTCCAAAAATATCATATTCCATTTTGCTTGTCATATGCCTATCTCCTATTTTTTTTGATTGTTTTGGCTCAAGTATGTCACATAATCAAGCCTATCATTAATAAGATAAGAAATTTAATCTTACTCATGTTAGGGCCGTCAGCTATTTCTGAATGATAATACAGTATGTTGAAGATATAGCAACAGCTGTCGGTTTTAGGATGGAAGTAGGGTCAATGAAAGTGCTTGTGAATTATAGGTGGAATGTGAAGAAAAAGAAGGATCAAGAATGAAGCTCAGCTTTGTACTTGAGACACTGGAAGAGGACCTGACATGTGATTTTCCCAGCATTGATAAGCAGTCAGGGTAGAGGGAGAAAGAAAGCAGATAAATGGACCCATCTATGTTTGGCTATGATCTCAGTTTTCTAAATTTTGAATTTTAAGTAAACTTTTTCACTCTTCTCTTTCACTTTCATCAAGGCTGTTTAGTTCCTCTTCACTTTCCACCATAAGGGTGGTGTCATCTGCATATCTGAGGTTATTGATATTTCTCCTGGCAAACTTGATTCCACATTGTGCTTCCTCCAGCCCAGTGTTTCTCATGATGTACTCTGCATATAAGTTAAATAAGTAGGGTGACAATATACAGCCTTGATGTACTCCTTTTCCTATTTGGAACCAGTCTGTTTTTCCATGTCCAGTTCTAACTGTTGCTTCCTGACCTGCATACAGGTTTCTCAAGAGGCAAGTCAGGTGGTCTGGTATTCCCATCTCTTTCAGAATTTTCCACAGTTTATTGTGATCCACACAGTCAAAGGCTTTGGCATAGTCAATAAAGCAGAAAGATGTTTTTCTGGAACTCTCTTGCTTTTTTGATGATCCAGAAAGTGAAAGTGAAGTCGCTCAGTTGTGTCCAACCCTCAGCGACCCCATGGACTGCAGCCTTCCAGGCTCCTCCATCCATGGGATTTTCCAGGCAAGAGTACTGGAGTGGGGTGCCACTGATGATCCAGAGGATGTTGGCAATTTGATCTCTGGTTCCTCTGCCTTTTCTAAAACCAGCTTGAACATCTGGAAGTTCATGGTTCACATATTGCTGAAGCCTGGCTTGGAGAATTTTGAGCATTACTTTTCTAGCATGTGAGATGAGTGCAATTGTGCAGTAGTTTGAGCATTCTTTGGCATTGCCTTTCTTTGGGATTGGAATGAAAACTGACCTTTTCCAGTCCTGGGGCCACTGCTGACTTTTCCAAACTTGCTAGTATATTGACTGCAGCCCTTCCATAGCATCATCTTTCAGGATTTGAAATAGCTCGACTGGAATTCCATCACCTCCACTAGCTTTATTTGTAGTGATACTTTCTAAGATCCCATCATTTCATGGGAAATAGATGGAGAAACAGTGTCAGAGTTTATTTTTCGGGGCTCCAAAATCACTGCAGATGGTGACTGCAGCCATGAAATTAAAAGACACTTACTCCTTGGAAGGAAAGTTATGACCAACCTAGATAGCATATTCAAAAGCAGAGACGTTACTTTACCAACAAAGGTCCATCTAGTCAAGGCTATGGTTTTTCCAGTGGTCATGTATGGATGTGAGAGTTGGGCTATAAAGAAAGCTGAGCACCGAAGAATTGATACTTTTGAACTGTGATGTTGGAGAAGACTCTTGAGAGTCCCTTGGACTACAAGGAGATCCAACCAGACCATTCTAAAGGAGATCAGTCCTGGGTGTTCATTGGATGGACTGATGCTAAAGCTGAAACTCCAATCCTTTGGCCATCTCGTGCAAAGAGTTGACTCATTGGAAAAGACCCTGATGCTGGGAGGGATTGGGGGCAGGAGATGGGGACGACAGAGGATGAGATGGCTGGATGGTATTACTGACTTGATGGACATGAGTTTTGGTAAACTCTGGGAGTTAGTGATGGACAAGGAGGCCTGATGTGCTGCAATTCACGGGGTCACAAAGAGTCAGACAAGACTGGGCAACTGAACTGAACTGATGTTTGGCTATTAGAGAACATTGGGAAAATATTCATCCAAATGATGAATAGGAAGAAGAATATCAGTGGAGTGAGGGTCTTAATGAGGAGCAAGGACACATATAAGAGGAATAAGTAAATGAGCAAACCAGAAGGATAAGACGATTTCTCTGGTGGTCTTAGTGGTGGTTCCATGTGGAGTCTTGACAATGCCAACATATGACTGTGAACTGATGACTGAGATAGAATAGGAGGTCATTTAGAGAGACCAGTACATTTGATGAGCTTTCTGTGTATAAGATGAAACCACAAAGGATAATGGTGGGACTTTGTAGACTGAGCAACTCTTATGTTTTTATTCATTTGCTAAATCATATATAACTCTTTGTGACCCTGTGGACTGCAGCACTCCAGGCTCCTTTGTCCTTCACAATCTCGTAGTGTTTGTTCAGACTCACTCATGTTCAACCATCTCATCCTCTGTCACCCTCTACTCCTCCTGCCCTCAGGCTTTCCCAACATCAGAGTCTTTTCCAATAAGGTGGCTCTTCACATCAGGTGGTCAAAGTATTGGAGCCTCAGCTTCAACATCAGTCCTTCCAATGAATATTCAGGGTTGATTTCCTTTAGGATTGACTGGTTTGATTTCCTTGCAGTCTAAGGGACTCTCAGGAGTCTTCTCCAGCCCCACAGTTCCAAAACATCAACTCTTAGGCACTTAGCTTTCTTTATGGTCCAGCTCTCACATCCCGCTTTCTTGTTCCACCCTTTTACTTCAGAATGCATATTCTTCCTTTTTACATGCAGATTTATTATTGGCATAGAGTTGCTTGACCATATTGTTAGTTTCTGCTGTGTAGAAAAGTGAATCAGTTTTAAGTATACATATATCCACTCCCTCCTGCCCCCAACCCCACCCCTCTAGGTCATCACAGAGCACTAAGCACTAAGAGCAGAGCTGTAAGCACTAAGCTTACTGCCAGATGGAGTACTTTTTTTTATTTTAACAATTTTGGTTTAAAGATAGTTGATTTATAACATCATGTTAGTTTCAGGTATACAGAAAAGTGTTTGGTTTATACACACGCATATACGTGTGTATGCTCAGTCACTCAGTCATGTCCAGCTCTTTGCAACCCAATGGACTGTAGCCCAACAGGCTCCTTTGTCCGTGGGATTCACCAAGCAAGGATACTGGAGTGGTTTCCATGCCCTCTACCAGGGGATCTTCCTGACACAGGGATTGAACCCTTATCCCTTATGTCTCCTGCATTGGCAGACAAAGTCTTTACCACCTGTGCCATGTGTCCTGGTTTTACAGTTTCCACGAGGGCTAGAACCATGTGTGTTTTTCCATGTCCTATTACAGCTCCCAGCATGTAACAGGTTTGTAATCATTTTTTTTTAATGAATTGATTTATGAAAACTTCTGGTCAGAACATTCTCAGAGGCATGTGTTTTTTGAAAGCAAATTGTAAAAACTGATAACTGAAGAGAAGCTACTGTATAGCTCAGGGAACTGCTCAGTGTTCTGCGGTGAACTAAATGGGAAGGGAATCTGAAAAAGAGAGGATACCTGTATAACTGATTCACTTTGCTGTGCAGTAGAAACTTAACACCACGTTGTAAAGCAAGTAAACTATTAAAATTAATTAAAAGCTGTTTAATAATTTTATTTACTTATTTTTTGCTGTGCTGGGTCTTTACTGCTGCATGGGCCCTTCTCTAGGAGGGGAGAGCGGGGCGTAGCTGTGGTACCCCGGCTTCTCAGCGTGCGGGCTTCTCTCGTTTGAAACACACAAGCTCTAGAGCAGGAGGGCTTCGGTGGTTGTGGCTCCCGGGCTCTAGGGCACAGCTTCAATACTTGTGGGGCCGGGCTTAGATGCCCTGCGGCACGTGGGATCTCCTCGATCAGGAATTAAACCTCTGTCTCCTGCATTAGCAGGCGGAGTCTTTACCACTGAGCCACCAGGGAAGCTCTACATTTTTTTTTAAATAAATAGAAAATTAATGATAGAACCAAAAACAACGGGGCCATGTATAACATGCTCTGAAAAAGAAAATAAGGCTTTCATATGTGCTTCGTTTCAGTGGTTTTGATGCTTCTTCTTTCAGCCATCAGTTTAAACTGTTCAATGAAAATTAGGTTGAATGAGATGTGTTGTGAATACGAGCTAAGGTTTCCGTCCTCTGAGTTTCACTGTGTCCTCTGATGCCTTTGTTCTCCCATCATGCAGTGGAGTGGTGATCAACTCCTCTTCATCATAATTCTTAAGTTTTCTCCTCACTACACTACAAGTGACCTGCTTGAATGAGTTTCCCCTTGAAGGATCATTTCCTCCTCACATTTGAAAATATCATAATTTTTAAATTATTATTTTCTTATTCTGTGTTATCTGATAATTATCATAATTTAACTTCCTAACTGACATTATCATTATAAAAAAAGGTATTTTTTTTCCTTAATCTACAGTAATTGTTTAAAAAAAAATGTGACTGAATGGAATCTCCAAAACCTATATTTTGACATCCTCAAAACTGATTATCCTTTAAAATGACCTGAGAACATTTAAGGGCTGGCACAAACCTGGCAAAAATCACTCTCAGAAACAGTGACAGAGACAAACCACTGGCAGGGAGTTATTAAGTGAGATAGACCTGAGAGCCGTACGGTCAGACCCCAACCCCCCAACTCTGCACAATTAAAATCTGTTACCAGATAAGAATGTGGATATGGTTCACCAACTCTCCTGAAAGATACAAGAGTCACTCCTTTCAATGATGCTGAACCTATATTTGTCAAGAGACTTGACCGCTTCTTCAGACAGACCTTTCATTTATTACCTCTGTATTAGGAGAGAGTCATCTTACAGCTGATTATTTTTGTTATTATTAGATAATAATTTCTTTCCTTCTCATCTAAATCATACAGGAGAGCATTGGGTTCCTGTCCTAGATTTCATTTCTCCATTTGACTCTTTATAATGGATTATCCTTACTTATTTTATCTACCTTATTTGGGAAAGAAGACTCTTGACACTGAAGGTCTAGGGACCCGGTGTTTTATCTCTGCTTTGGGATCAATTTGCTTTAACTTAATGTTAAATTCCCAATTAATACAGCAGATAATTGATATATAAAATCTAAACCTAATAAGTCCATGAAAAAATATTAGTATTATACTTATGATATAGAAGCTAACCATCTGTCAATACAAGTAAAAGAACTAGCAGTGCTGCTTTCTATAAGCAGAACGTTGGAAATAGGTCAAACATAGAAGAATAAAAGTTAATTTTCATTTTAATAATCATTGTATCCACATTTAATTTTAACCATTTTATGATGCCGTAGAAATACAAAGGACTGCATTTTTTTGAGATCTTTAGATATAATTTTATTTAAATTTTTTATTTTTAATTGGAGTATAATTGCTTTACAATATTATGTTGGTTTCTGCCGCACATCAACATGAATGAGCCATAGATATGCATATGTTGCCTCCTTCTTGAACCAACCTTCCAGTTCACACCCCAGCCCTCCCCTCTAGGTTGTCACAGAACACTGGATTTGAGCTCCCTACATCATTAAGCAAATTTCCACTGGCTATCTAATTTTACATACGATAATGTACATGTTTCCATGCTACTCTATTTGTCCCACCATCTCCTTCTCCCACTGTGTCTTCAAGTCTGTCCTCTATATATATCTGTGTACCCACTGCTGCCCTGCATATATATTCATCAATACCATCTTTCTAGAAACCATATATATATGTTAATATATTTGATTTCCTCTTTCTGACTTACTTCACTTTGTATAATAGGCTCTAAGTTCATCCACCTTATTAGTACTGAGTCCAATGTGTTCCTTTATATCTAAATAATACTCCATTGTGTATGTATACCACGACTTCTTATCCATTCATCAGTTAGTGGACATCTAGGTTGCTTCCATAATCTAGCTATTGTAAATAGCTCTGCAATGAACATTGGAGTACATGTGTCCTTTTCAACTATGGTTTCCTCAGGGTAAATGCCCAGTAGTGGGAGTATTGTGACAAATGATAGTTTTATTCCTAGTTTTTTAAGGAATCCCCATACTGTTCTCCATAGTGGCTGTATCAATTTACATTCCCACCAACAGTGCAAGAGGGTTCCCTTTTCTCCACATTCTCTCTAGCATATATTGTATATAGACATTTTGATGGTGGCATTCTGACCGCTAAGAGCTGATACTTTGTTGTAGTTTTGGTTTGCATTTCTCTCATAATGAGTGAGGTTGAACATAATTTCATGTGTATATTAGCCATCTGAATGTCTTCTTTGGAGAAACATCTGTTTAGGTCTTCTGCCCACTTTTTGATTGGGTTTTTAATTTTTCTGCTGTTGAACAGAATGAGTTGCTTATATATTTTGGAGATTAATCCTTTGTCAGTTGTTTGATTTGCTATCATTTTCTCCCATCTGAAGGTTGTCTTTTTGCCTTATGTATAGTTTAATTTGCTGGCCAGCTTCCCTGGTGGGTCAGATGGTAAAGTGTCTGCCTGCAATGTGAGAGACCCAGGTTTGATCCCTGAGTTGGGACAATCCCCTGGAGAAGCAAATGGCAACCCACTCCAGTATTCTTGCCTGGAAAATCCCATGGACAGAGAATCCTGGTAGGCTACAGTCCATGCGGTCACAAAGATTTGGACATGACTGAGTGACTTCACTTTCTTTCTTTCTTTCTTTCTTTCTTTCTTTCTTTCCTTCTTTCCTTCTTTCCTTCTTTCCTTCTTTCCTTCTTTCTTTCCTTCTTTCCTTCTTTCTTTCCTTCTTTTTCTTTCTTTCTTTCTTGCTGGCCTGCTAAAATTTGAAGTGTATACCATCACCTTTGACCTAAGATACCCCTGCAAAGCTATAATCACAGTCAAGAAAGTTACCAAAAGTTTAATATAGCTCTTGGTAATCCCTTCTCCTTTTCTTCTAGCCAACCCGTAATCCCATCTTTCATATGCTTTTTGTCACTATAGGTTAGTTTGAATTCTCTAGAAATTTATATGAATAAAATAATATATTGATAGTATATACTGTCTTCCATCTGATTTCTGTCACTCGGTGCCACTGGTTTTAGGGTCATCATATAGCTATGCACATAAAACTTTCACTCTCTTTATTGCAAAGTAGTATCACAGTATTTATGGGCTTGCCAGGTTGCTCAGTGGTAAAGAATGTGCCTGCCAATGCAGGAGACACAGGTTTGGTTCCTGAGTGAGGAAGATCCCCTGGAGGAGGAAATGGCAACCCACTCCAGTATTCTCCCCTGGAGAATCCCATGGCCAGAGGAGCCTGGCAGGCTACAGTCAAAGGGGTCGCAAGAGTCAGACATGATTTAGTGAATGAGTGCTTGCACACACACACACACACACATTCTAGTGTCTAGACACACTCCAGTGTGTTTATCCATCTCCCTTTTCATGGACTATTGGTTGTTTCCAGTTTGAAGCTATTGTAACTAAAACTATTATGAGCAGTCATGCACAGGTCTTTAAACAGACATATGCTCACTATTTTCTTGTATAAACACCTAAGAGTGGAATGCCTAGATCATGTATTATATATGTATTTAAAGTTTTAGAAAACTGTCAAATTGTTTACCAAAGTGGTTTTTACCATTTCGTATTCCAGCAGCAAACATATAATGATTCTGGTGCTTCTGTATTCTTGCCTAAACTTGGTATGGCCATTCTTTTTAGTTTGGTGATTCTAATAGGCATGGGATAGCATGTCATTTTTTTAATTGCTGTCATCCTGATGACAAATGATTGACTTAAAGCTGAGGGGTGTGTTTACATTTGCACTGAGATGAGCTTTTTGGTTTTCTCCCTGCCCCTTGCCTCCTTCCCTCAATTTCTTTGTGTCATCGCTAGTGATGAATACCGGTATGATTTTAAAGCATTTTAATATCTTTGAGTAAAAGAGAGGGAGAGTTTTGTTATTATCCCATAGTTTACCATCTTCAAGAGGAAGTTTTTCCAGTTTTTGACTATTACTCCGATTTATAAGTATTTCTCTGTAAATACACCATTCCTTTAGATAAATTAGTGATTTATAGATGATAGATAATCTTGCAAGTTCTACTTCCTCGAATAAACCATAGCTGACACAATATCTGTAGATAAATCAGAGATTATGCTGCCTTCATAATAGAAGATCACTGTTTTTGAAGGAACATTCAGTAAAGAAAATGAAATTGTTGAAAATAAAAAAATATACAAACAGATATGAAAAATTCAGTACAGAATTTCAAAGATAAATTGACAAAATCTCCCTAACTAGTAGCACAAATGAAAAAGAAAGAACAGAAGAGAAAAATAATTTTAAGAAATTGTATGACCAATTCAAAACGTCAAAGATTTCTTGACAACCAATCTTGAGTTATCACTTTCAGAATGATTCAATCAGACAAGAAAAATTGCTTGAGTGAGGCATGGAATTAGAACTGAACATTCCAGGAAATGTATCCACAGGATGAGAATAGTTTATTCCTTTTATAGTAATATCTATATGGTTACCTAGATGTAATTAATCAGTTCCTACTTAAATGAAGAAAGTATAATAAAATATATATGAAGAACAGTAGAGAATTTATTATAAAGATGGGAAGGCTATCTGGATACTTAAAATATAGACATTTCTGATATTAATGATGTGAACTTAGTTTTTAAGACATTACTGTAAATCTAAGCAGTTTAACATTCCATTAAAATCTCTTCACTCAACAACATTACTAGAGTTATTGTTTGCATATTTCAGGTGTCTATGCCTTCTTTACGCCACATTTGTTGGAACAATGAGAAGTTTATGAAGCATGGACCACAGATAATTTTTCATTCCATCACTACAGTAGTGGGAGAAAGAATCATTTATACTTTAGTGAGCTTTTTGGAAGTCTATTTTGATTCCATAGAAATGTAAATCCACTCATCTTGAAATCAAGATATGTATATTAATATATAGTCCTTAGTGTGGAGTTTCAGAAATCACCTTCTTTTTCCATTTGATAACCAAAGTTATCTCTTCATCACTCCCCCAACCACCCAGGCCAGACTGAAGATGTGATATTCATGCTGTTTTTGATGACAATAGCCCATGTCATCATTTTCATCCCTTCATCTCTTCTCATGCATCCAGCTTCCTTAATAATCTTCTGAACAAGATTTCACTGGTTCTTCAGCCTCATGTAAAATTTTATCGTCAATATCATATGCTCTAGAAGGTATTTGTTGCCATTCATAATCAAAATTAATATGCTGCTTTGATGAAACTATTTTCAATGTGACATATATCTATACTTATCACTCAGCCTGAAAGCTGAGATCATTTCAGGTTCCTTGCTAATTGTTGTTGTTCAGTCACTCAGTCGTGCCCAACTATTTGTGACCCACCATGGACTGCAGCACACAGGCTTCCCTGTCCTTCACCACCTCCTGGAGATTGCTCGAACTCATGTCCATTGAGTCAGTGATGCCATCCAACCATCTCGTCCTCTGTCTTCCCCTTCTTCAACATTTAATCTTTCCCAGCATCAGGGTCTTTTCTAATGAGTCAGCTCTTTGCATCAGGTGGCCAAAGTATTGGAGGTTCAGCTTCAGCATCAGTCCTTCCAATGAATATTCAGGATTGATTATCTTTAGGATTGATTGGTTTGATCTCCTTGCAGTCCAAGGGACTCTCAAGAGTCTTCTCCAACACCACAGTTGAAAAGCATCAGCTCTTTGGTGCTCAGCCTTCTTTATGATCCATCTCTCACATCCATACATGACTACTGGGAAAGCCATAGCTTTGACTACATGGACCATTGTTGGCAAAGTAATGTCTCTGCTTTTTAATATGCTGTCTAGTTTGGCCATAGATTTTCTTCCAAGGAGCAAGTGTCTTTTAATTTCATGGCTGCAGTCACCATCTGCAGTGAATTTGGAGCCCAAGAAAAGAAAGTCTATCACTATTTCCATTGTTTCCCCATCTGTTTGCCATGAAGTGATGGGACCAGATGCCATGATCTTAGTTTTTTGAATGTTCATCTTTGAGTCAGCTTTTTCACTCTCCTCTTTCACTTTAATCAACAGGCTCTTCAGTTTCTCTTCACTTCCTGCCATGATGGTGGTGCCATCTGCGTATCTGAGGATATTGATTATTGCTCCTGGCAATCTTGATTCCAGCTTGTGCTTCATCTAGCCCAGCATTTCCCATGATGTTAAACTGCATAGAAGTTAAATAAGGCTGTGAAAATATACACCCTTGATGTACTCCTTTCCCAATTTGGAACCAGTTCATTGTCCCATGTCTGGTTCTAACTGTTGCTTCTAGACCTGCATACAGGTTTTGCAGGAGTCAAGTCAGATGGTCTGGTATTCTGATCTCTTTTAAGAATTTTCCACAGTTTGTTATGATCCACACAGTCAAAGGCTTTAGTATAGTCGATGAAGCAGAAATAGACATTTTCTGGAATTTTCTTTATTTTTCTTGTGAATATTTAACTAAAATAATTTTTTGAATTTATTTAGAATCACAGCCTCTATATTTTCCTTATTATGTAGTATAATGTAATTTCAGTTATTTCCTTAGGCTTTACACAATGTTACTATTAACTGATGATAAATTTAACTATTACTTTATTGCCCAGACTTTTATTTATTACAAGAAATACATTTATTGATAAGAATATACCCCACACACACACATCTTAGCTTCAGTTATGTTTTCTTTGCTAATCTTCCTTTCTCTTGCTGCTTTGATTCTAATTTACCTTTTTACCAGTGGTTTCTTTATTTTCTTTGCATTTTTTCCACTCTTTGATGGGTTTGATGTCAACTTCTTCTCTGTATACTTCAAATGACATGGGAGTGCAATGTGATCATGTTGCCTTACTTTTTTAGAAGAGATAAAAAATGTTCAAGCCATGGAACTCTGACAGTTTGTGAAAATTATACAGAGAAGAATGCTAACAGACCAAGTCAGATGCTTTTGACAGTAATGTTTCATTTAAAAATAAAAAGTTGTCACTTCCTGGGGAATTCACTGCATAGGAATTAAATCAAGCACTTCCCTTTAGAGGAGTGAGGATTGAAGGAGAGATAAGATGCAGAAATCTTATTGTATATGTTACACATACTTTCTGAACAAGACTTAGTCCTGTTTATCATTAGACCTTAAGGATTAAGAAAATTTTATACTTGTAACTGTGTAGGTAAAACCAGTGTACACCAGTGATGAATTAAGTTAAATAACCTTTTAAGTGGTTGGGATGTTGAGGCAAAATATTTCTTAACATAATTTATCCTGTGTTGTCTGAAGACAAGACAGTTTTTCATGATAATTCAAAGAATAACTACACAATTAGGAAATAAAGCCTCTCCCCAAGATCATATTAAAGCTGAAAAATGATAGAACACTAAGATTTCTACATAAATGTGTCTCTTTTAGACATTGTTTTGTTGTTTAGTTGCTAAGTTGTGTCCAAATTCTTGTGACCCCATGGACCGAAGCCTACCAGGCTACTCTGTCCATGGGATTCTCCTTCTCCATGGATCTTACTAACCCAGGGATCGAACCCACATCTCCTGAACTGGCAGGCAGATTCTTTACCACTGAAAAACCTAGGAAGCATTTTAGACATAGGCAATTCTTAATTTCCTTCACAGCAAATCCTTATCAACAATATCAATTCATGTATATAGATTTATATCAGCTCCACTTTAAAGATCTGTGCTCAGAATGAATGTAAATACTTCTTGCTACTTAACTCCTTATAGGCTAAATCAAAATATAAGTAAGGTATTTAATATAAAAAATACCCATATCTCTGGCAACTCTTCTTTTTAAAAATGAAGTTTCTATAATCAGACAATGGAGATGTAATGTTATTACAAACAATGAATGTTATTATTAATATATGATTGCATTATTATTTTTAGGTAACCAAGTTAGTGTTAGTTTATTCTGTAACCAAATGTGTATACTTTTAGTTTTCCCCAGCTGTGTACTCCTTTAACATTGTGGCAAGTGTTCTAGGTATTTTACATTTCCAAATACAGGTTTAACTCAGCTCATCTCACTACATAAAACATCCCAATCACACACACAATAACATTGCCACCAATAAGGAAGCAAGCACTCCCAAGATTTTAACTTGGATTACTTTATAGACTAGTGATTGGTCCCTTGAGAAATGACCACTTAAAGATACCTCTTTCAATCCAAGATCATGCTCTGTTGCTCCGATTATTTAGTTATCTGTTAACTTCTTTCAGCAAAGTTTCTTATATTGTCAGTATGGGGAGCAACCTTGTGCATGTTTTGTTAGGTGTATTCCTAGGTAATTGCTATTTTCATGTTATTTTAAAAAGTGTATTTCAAATTTGTTGTTATTGCATTAAGAGCTGATTCTATATTGACCTTTATCAGTAAAAATTGACAAGGTTGCATCAGTTTTCATAGTTTTCCAGTTTTGTCTCTTTTTTGGGCACACATTCATGTCATTTAAAATGAATTAGTCTTTATTCTTCCTTTACAGTATTTACAGCTCTTTTTTCTTCTTAAAGACATTTCTCTTGATTGCCCCAGGTAGATAGCATCAAGATTGCAGATTGAGTAGAGGTAAAAACACTTGACATTTTCTTGTTTTCAGCCTTGGTGTGAAAAGTGTTCTGCTTCACCAATAATGTATGATATTTGCCACATTGTTCATGTGGTTACCTTTTGTTATATATTTAAAGTCCCCTTCTGTTCCTAGGTTACTGGAAATTTCCATTATTGTTGACTTTTATCAAACGATTTTTTTGGTAAATATTGAAATAATATGCCCTATTCCTCAATGTGACTTATACTGATGAATTTGAATGTTGTCAACATTGTATTGCTGGAATAAATCCCAATTGGTCATTATAAGCTGTCTTTTAAAATATTGGTAGATTCATTTTGCTAATCTTTTGTTACTTTTTTTTTTTAATCTACATTCCTGAGAGACGTAGATCTGATATTTTCCTTTCCTGTAATACTCTTACCTGGTTTTGATATCAGGCTTATGCTGATACTCTAAAAAGTTATTTTTAGAGTCTCTCTTTTCTAAAAATATTCCTGTCAAGATGGCACTATTTCTCACTTTGATGTTTGGAAAAATAAATTCATCAGGGAATCCACGTAGGTCTGGAGTTTTCCTTTTTATTTTAATGTAATGCCCTCAAGATGGAGAAACAGTGGAAACAGTGTCAGACTTTATTTTGGGGGGCTCCAAAATCACTGCAGATGGTGATCGCAGCCATGAAATTAAAAGACGCTTACTCCTTGGAAGAAGAGTTATGAGCAACCTAGATAGTATATTCAAAAGCAGAGACATTACTCTGCCGACTAAGTTCTGTCTAGTCAAGGCCATGGTTTTTCCTGTGGTCATGTATGGATGTGAGAGTTGGACTGTGAAGACGGCTGAGCACCGAAGAATTGATGCTTTTGAACTGTGGTGTTGGAGAAGACTCTTGAGAATCCCTTGGACTACAAGGAGATCCAACCAGTCCATTCTGAAGGAGATCAGCCCTGGGGTTTCTTTGGAAGGAATGATGCTAAAGCTGAAGCTCCAGTACTTTGGCCACTTCATGCAAAGAGTTGACTCATTGGAAAAGACTCTTGATGCTGGAGGGATTGGGGGCAGGAGGAGAAGGGGACGACAGAGGATGAGATGGCTAGATGGCATCACTGACTTGATGGACGCGAGTCTGAGTGAACTCTGGGAGTTGGTGATGGACAGGGAGGCCTGGCGTGCTGCATGCAATTCATGGGGTCGCAGAGTCAGACACGACTGAGCGACTGAACTGAACTGAACTGAATGCCCTCAAAGTCTATTCACATTGTCTCAAATAGAAGGCTTTCCTTCTTTCTGATAGGTGAAGAATAACCTGTTGTAAATGCTAATCAAAATAAGTTGGCAGAGAAGGCAAATGTTCAGTGATATCACTTTATATATTAATGTAAAAATCCTTAGTCCATAGAGGAAGAGTGAAGTGGTGATAATGACTGGCTAGGGTTGAGAGAAATGGGGAGATATTGGTCAAACACTACAAACTGTGAATTGTAAGATGAGTAAGTGCTGGAATCTTTTGTCACCTAAAAAGTCCATGTTATTATTTCATGTTTTTCCTTGGTTAGGTTTTGTGTTGTGCATTCCTACAAGGTTTTTAACTGTCACCCTAGAGATTCCAGTATGGATTATTGATTTATTGCACTCTACTTTAATTAGAACTTTTACCACTTTCAGAATAATTCAAAACCAACAATTCACCACCTTTCCACCCATGCCTCCAACTCCGGCCATAACAAACCTTAGCTGGAATTCCTAGGCACACTTTATACTCTCAGGTCTCTGAACCACACCTGTGACACTTCCGCCTGTTTACCTTTTACCTTCCTTACCTGTGCTGAGAGGTCCCATATCATTGAGAGACATTCCTCAGGCATCAATTAATTAAGTACACTCATTCATCTCCCCATGTACTCATCTCACAGAAGTGCTGCGGGGCAAGCCACGTGACCAGTACTGTACTAAGACTTATAGACTCATAGATAGCAAGACATTGTCCATCCCTCCAGGATCTCATGGACGATCATACTTCTTTTTTAACCACAATGATCTGCTTTTTTAAAATTTTTCTGTTAAACATGATATCATAGGTAAGAACTCTAATGTTCACCATTTAATCCCCAGCTCCTGTCTCAGAGTAGTTGCTTAATATGTGATTTTAAATAAATACATGAGTATCTTTATTTCTTCCCTGTTGGCTCAGATGGTGAAGAATCTGCCTGCAATGCAGGGGACATGGGTTCCATCCCTGGGTCTGGAAGATCTCCTGGAGGAGGAAATGGCAATCCACTCTAGTATTCTTGCCTGGGAAATCCCATGCACAGGGGAGCCTGGTAGGCTGTACAGTCCATGGGGTCAAAAAGAGTCAGATATGACTGAGCGACAAACACTTTCACTTTCACTATGAACCCAAATCTTATCACTTCTTTATCTGTATAAGGCTCAAAAATGTTTATTAGGTTATCTGCTATGTGGCTGGCACTCGTCCAGGTCCTGAGGATATTTGGGGACACAGAAGAAAGGCCCTACTTGCATGAAGCTTCTATCCCAATTGAAAAATTGCTGATTAACAGGCAAAAACATAAGTATAGACTAGCAAGCTATATGTAGTTTATATATATATTTAAGCAGATTTGGGATCTAGAGAGGGTGTGGAGTGCTGTGTATGATCATTTAAGACGTATTGATTATGAAAAACCTCTCCAAAAAAAATTAAATTTGATCAAAGGCTTGATTATATAGATTTTTAAATAAGTTTTTATTGGAGTTTAGTTGCTTTATAATATTGTCTTAGTTTCCACTGTACAGCAGAATGAATCAGCTGTTTGTAAACATGTATCTCCCCTTCCTTTTGTGCTTCCCATTCAGGTCACCATAGAGCACTGAGTTTCCTGTGCTATACACACAGTAGGTTCTCATTAGTTATCTATTTTATACACAGTGTCAATAGTATATATATGTCAATCCCAATCTCCCAACTCACCCCACCCACCCTTTCCCTCTCACTGTCCATATATTTATTCTCTACATCAGTATCTTTATTTCTGCTTTGCAAATAGCATCATTTGTACCATCATTTTCTAGATTCCACATATATGTGTTAATAGACAATATCTTTTTTTTTGGTCTTTCTGACTTTTCACTCTGTGTGACAGTCTCTAGGCCCATTGGTTTCTCTGTAAATGGCACTATCTTGTTCTTTTTTCTGGGTGAGTATTATCCCATTGCATGTGTGTACTACATCTTTACCATTCATCTGTCAGTGGGCATTTAGGTTCTTTACATATCTTGACTATTTTAAATAGTGTTGCTATGAACATTGGGAAGCCCATCTTTTCAAATTAGAGTTTCTCTGTTTTCAGATCTATGGCCAGAACTGGGATTGCTAGGTCATATGGCAATTCTGGAGAAGGCCATGGCACCCCATTCCAGTACTCTTGCCTGGAAAATCCCATGGACGGAGGAACCTGGTAGGCTGCAGTCCATGGGGTCGCTAAGAGTCAGACACAACTAAGCAACTTCACTTTCACTTTTCACTTCATGCATTAGAGAAGGAAATGGCAACCCACTCCAGTGTTCTTGCCTGGAGAATCCCAAGGATAGTGGAGCCTGGTGGGCTGCCATCTATGGGGTCGCACAGAGTCGTACACGACTGAAGTGACTTACCAGCAGCAGCAGCATGGAAATTCTATTTTTACTTTTATATGTGGCATTTTATTTTTTATTTATTTTTTTTTTTACTTTTAAAATTTTTATTTTAACTTTAGTTTACTTTACATTACTGTATTGGTTTTGCCAAACATTGACATGAATTCACCACGAGTGTACAAGCGTTCCCAAACATGAATCCCCTCCCACCTCCCACCCCATGCCATCCCTCTGGGTCCTCTCCTTGCACCAGTCCCAAGCATCCTGCATTCTGCATCTGACATCAACTGGTGATTTGTTTCTTACTTGATAGTATACATGTTGCAATGCCGTTCTCCCATCTCATCCCACCCTCTCCCTCTCTCTCTCCCCCAGAGTCCAAAAGTTCACTCTATAGATCTGAGTCTCTTTTGTTGTCTCGCATACAGGGTCATCATCCCCATCTTTCTAAATTCCATATATATGCGTTAGTATACTNAAAATAAATGACCCAATCAAAAAATGGGCCAAAGACCTAAATAGACATTTCTCCAAAGAAGACATACGGATGGCTAACAAACACATGAAAAGATGCTCAACATCACTCATTATCAGAGAAATGCAAATCAAAACCACAATGAGGTACCACTTCACACCAGTTAGAATGGCTGCGATCCAGAAGTCTGCAAGCAATAAATGCTGGAGAGGGTGTGGAGAAAAGGGAACCCTTTTACATTGTTGGTGGGAATGCAAACTAATACAGCCACTATGGAGAACAGTGTGGAGATTCCTTAAAAAATTGCAAATAGAATTGCCTTATGACCCAGCAATCCCACTGCTGGGCATACACACCGAGGAAACCAGAATAGAAAGAGACACATGTACCCCAATGTTCATCGCAGCACTGTTTATATATGTGGCATTTTAAAGCAAGAAAGAAAATGACAAATTATTCATTCAATGTCAATCCTATAACACTTAACCATTTGTTTAATGATAAAGTGATGTTTTCCTCACATCTCACACCAGAACAAGTTCCAGATGGTTCAAAAATTTTAATGAATAAAACAAAACAAAGTGTTAGTAAAACAATTCATAAATGAATTTTTAAAATAATAGTACAGTTGCTGCTGCTGCTGCTGCTAAGTCACTTCAGTAGTGTCCAACTCTGTGCAACCCCACAGACGGCAGCCCACCAGGCTCTCCCATCCCTGGGATTCTCCAGGCAAGAACACAGGAGTGGGTTGCCATTTCCTTCTCCAATGCATGAAAGTAAAAAGTGAAAGTGAAGTCGCTCAGTTGTGTCTGACTCTTAGCGACCCCATGGACTGCAGCCCACCAGGCTCCTCTGTCCATGGATTTTTCCAGACAAGAGTACTGGAGTGAGGTGCCATTGCCTTCTCCAAGCCTGATGCTGCTGCTACTAAGTTGCTTCAATCATGTCCGACTCTGTGTGACCCCATAGATGGCAGCCCACCAGGCTCTCCTGTCCCTGGGATTCTCCAGGCAAGAACACTGGAGTGGGTTGCCATTTACTTCTCCAAATAGTACAGTTGGACCTGATTCATCTATAAATGTAATATGTAAATAATAAACTATGTAAAAAAGTAAATAATCTGGATGGAAAAAAATCTTAGATTTATCTTGATCCACTCTGATAATCCCTTGTAATTGATGCATTAAGCCATTGATATTCAAAGTGATTACTGGTATAGTTTTCATTAATCTCTACCATATTCATTGCTGTTTTCCATTCTCATCCTTGTTCCTTGTTTGTCTTTTGTGCTTTGAACTGAGCATTTTATATGATAACATTTTTCTCCACTTCTTAGTATACCAGTTATGCTTCTTTTTTTTTTTTTCAACTAAAGAAATTTATTTACTTTTTTTCTAGGTACACAGATGACAAAGTTATAAACAAATTTTGATACATAGGAAAAGCCTTCTGTCCAACTTTTTTTGCTAAATGAGTCATCACAATAATTTTTACATCATCACAATAATTTTTAAAACACTACACAGCTTTCTTGGGCTGAAGTAATCACAAGAACATACTGATACTGGTATATCCAGCTACTTCTGAACTGTAGTGTTGGAGAAGACTCTTGAGAGTCCCTTGGACAGCAAGGAGATCCAACCAGTCCATCCTAAAGGAAATCAGTCCTGAATATTCATTGGGAGGACTGATGCTGAAGTTGAAACTCTAATACTTTGGCCACCTGATGCAAAGAACTGACTCATTTGAAAAGACCCTGATGCTGGGAAAGATTGAAGGCAGGAGGAGAAGGGAAAAGACAGAGGATAAGATGGTTGGATGGCATCACCGACTCAGTGGACATGAGTTTGAGTAAACTCCAGGAGTTGGTGATGGACAGGGAGGCCTGGTGTGCTGGAGTCCATGGGGTCGCAAAGAGTCAGACACAACTAAGCGACTGAACTGAACTGAGCTGAACATTTTTTAAAAACAGCAATGGAGAAAAGTGCTATTTAAGTATTGATTTCGTATACAGAAAGTGCAATGTTGTTAACACGCTTGACAGTTTCTTGTTTCTCTATCAATTTAAAATTGAGATAACATGGACTCAGATAGCTATGCTTCTTTGTAACTTTTTTTAGTGGTTGCCCTAGAGTTTGCAGCGCATTTACAGCTAATGCAACTCCACTTATAAATAAAACTACAGCATTTTAAGTGGAGTGTTATACCTTAAAATCATAAAATAATCCTAATTTTTAATTCCTTTCTCCTATGTCTTGTATCATTGCTGTCCTCTGTTCCACTTTTCATAAGCATGTGTGTCTATATAATGAACACAGAAATAATATAATATATAAACATATATAATCTATTACATTGCTGATATTCTACTTTGAACCAACTTTATTAAGAATAAGAAAATGAAAAGGCTTTATTTTTTATTTTACCTTCCTTTATTCTTTCCTCAATGCTCTTGCTTTATGTAGATCCACATTTATAATCTATATCATTGTCCTTTTCCTTATAGATCTGTTTAATGTTTCTCACAAGGCAGGTCTAATAGCCACAAATTCCTCCAATTTTTGTTTATCTGAGATGGCCTTTATTTCTCCTTCACTTTGAAGGGTGGTTTCACAGAGGATGGAGTTCTAGGTGGACAGGTTTGTTGTTTGTTTGTTTTTTTTTTCTCAATTCTTTAATTGTCAATATAATATTTCACTCCACTCTCTTCTTGCTTCTGTGGCTTCTGGAAAGAAGTTGGATAAAATTTTTTTTTGTTGTTCCTCTGTAGGTTAAGAAGCTGTTCCTCTTGTTTTCTTTCAAGATTTTTCTTTATCTTTGATTTTCTTTATTTTGAAAATGATATGCTTCAGTGTAGTGTTTTGATAAGTGGCCTGCAAGGTGTACCCGGATCTTCAGGGATTTGTGGTTTGGAGTCTGATATTCATTCGGGGAAACTCTCTGTCGTTGTTTTTTCAGATATTATCAGGTATCAGTTTTCTCTCTTCTCCTGTTTGCATGGTATGTGCACATGCGCATGGTCAGTTGCCAAGTCGTGTCCGACTCTTCTCAACCTCATGGGCTGTGGCCCGCCAAGTTCCTCTGTCCATGGGATTCTCCAGGCAAGAATACTGGAGTGGGTTGTCATTTCTTCCTCCAAGGAATCTTGCCAACCCAGGGATCAAACCTGCGTCCCCCATGTCTCCTGCATGAGCAGGAGTGTTCTTTACCAGTGAGCCACCTGGGAAGCCCTCCCATTAGGTTTATGTTACACCTTTTGTAGTAATCCCACAGTATTTGGATATTCTATTCCTCAAGTTTTTGTTCTGTTCGCTCTTTGGATTTTGATGTTTCTATTGTTAAATCCTCTGGCTCAAAGAATCTTTCCTCAGCTATACTCAGTCTACTAGGAATCCATCAAAAGCATTCTTCATTTCTGTTAAGTTTGTTTTTTTTAATCACTAGGTCTATATTTTGTTCTTTCATAGAATTCCTAGCTCTCTGTTTATATGGCCCATCTGTTCTTGCATGCTGTCTACTTAATCCATTAGATCCTTAGCACAGTACTCATAGTCGTTTTCAGCTCCTGGCCTGGTCATTCCACAGTTCTTGCCGTGTCTCATTCTGATGCTTGTTGTTGTTCAATCACTGAGTCATGTCCGACTCTTTGCAACGCTATGGACTGCGCAGCACTCCAGGCTCCTATGCCCTCCACTGTCTTCCAGAGTTTGCTCAAATTCATATCCATTGAGTCGGTGATGCCATCCAACCATCTCATCCTCTGCTGCCTCCTCCTGCTCCTGCCTACTATCTTTCCTAGCATCAGTGTCTTTTCTAATGAGTCATCTCTTCCCATCAGGTGGCCAAAATATTGGAGCTTCAGCATCAGTCCTTCCCTTGAATGTTCAGGGTGCTTTCCTTTAGGAGAAAGGATCTCTGATGATCTCTGATGAAACATGGTCCACTGGGATAGGGAATGTCAAACCATTTCAGTATTCTTACCTCAAGAAACTCAATTCTGATGCTTACTTTCTTTAAATTGTGATTTTTTTTTTTTTTTTTTTGCCTTTTTGGCATGCCCTATGATTTTTTTGTTTTCCTTGAAAGCTGGACGTGATGTACTTGGTAAAAGAAACTGCTGTAAACATGCCTTTCATGATATGATGTAGAGGTGTGTGGGAGGGCATTCAGGATTTTCCTCCCCACTCTGGTTGGGCAGGATACTTACCATGGGCTCAAGTCAGGAATTCCCTTCTCTTAGGGCCGTTATGCTCAACAGGATACACCTGAGCAGGTGGGCTCCGGTTAACTAGGTTCCCCAGAGGGCAGGCCTGTTGATGGGAAGAACCAGGCATACTTCAAAATGGTTTCTTCTATCTTCCTCCTGCCAAGAACACAAGAGAATTTTTCTCTGATATCTACTCTGCGAGCTTTGTTGAGCTCCTGGAGATAAATATCACAATAAAATTGGAGCCTCTCTATGACTGAATCCTTGGAGACCTTTTACCTCTCAGGCTTGCCTGCTCTGAGTCTCCAGCAATTTGTCAATTACAGTTCAGATTTCCTACCCTGGACAACTGGTTCCTGGCAGTTTCTGCTCAAGAATTCTTACTCTGGTAAGCCTGGGCTTCTGTTTCCCCCATCTGTCTCTCCTGTCCTGTGTCTGCTCCTCTCTTCTGCCTCCAAGAAGGGTTGTTAAGTCTGTTCAGCTTTTTATCTGCTGTTAGGACAGAAAGGAACTTTCCAAGCTCCTTCCAGGCCGAACCAGAAAACAGAAGCCTTAGATTTAAATGAAGTGAACATAGAAAATATTTATAACACGGGTTCTTAAAAAAGGTTTAGCAAACATAATATGTAAATTTCTCTTAAATGCAGATTGTCTTGTAAAATCTATGAAAATCTGTTTCAAAATGTAAGAAATACAGATGNCCTATAAATATATTTTGATCAAATACTATAAATTGAAAGGCCATGGAATAATATCAACCATCAGAAGTAAATGAAGTAATGCCTTTTTGTATTCAATTATGTTTGATAAAATCAAATTATAAGGCAGTATGTATATTATCAGTATATATATCTGCATAGAAATGTTTAAGCTCTTAGCTGTGGTTTTCACTGAGAGGTGAGATTGTACTTTTTACTCCTGGGTTGCTTACTTTTTATTATGAGTATGTTTCATTTCTCTAAATGAAATAAAATGATGATTTGATAAAATCTTGTTGCTGGAGCGTTCTCTGGAGCCTAATAACAAGAGAGACTACAGAAACACATTCACATCCTATTATCTGCTCTAGAAGTGGAAATGGTTTTTAGGCAGACACTAATCCCTTTTTCTTTTCTCCTGATAGGGAAAGGTGAACATGGAAAACCTTACCCCCTCACTGAGGAAGACCACGATGACTCAGCTTACAGGGAAAATGGTTTCAATATTTTTGTCAGCAACAACATTGCTCTAGAGAGGTCCCTGCCAGATATCCGGCACGCCAAGTGAGTGTCCATTCGCCCATGTGCAGGGTGGTGTCCCTTGTCTCTTTTGATTCATTATGTTTCATGTATATGTTGGTGAGTTATACAATTAAAAACTTCACCTATTAATTTTATAAAAGCCATTTATATTCCATTATTTCATATATATACTTTTGGGTTTGGGGGGTTTTATTGAGGTGGCACCCCACTCCAGTACTCTTGCCTGGAAAAATCCCATGGATGGAGGAGGCTGGTGGGCTGCAGTCCATGGGGTCACTAAGAGTCAGACACGACTGAGCGACTTCACTTTCACTTTTCACTTTCATGCATTGGAGAAGGAAATGGCAGTCCACTCCAGTGTTCTTGCCTGGAGAATCCCAGGGATGGGGAGGCTGGTGGGCTGCTGTCTATGGGGTCGCACAGAGTCGGACACTACTGAAGTGACTTAACAGCAGCAGCAGCAGATAATTTACAATGTTGTGTTAGCTTCAGATGTATGTGTGTGTGTGTATATATATATATATGACTGAATTACTTTGCTGTGACATCATGGGATTGAGTTTGAGCAAACTCCAGAAGACAGTGAATGACAGGGAAGTCTAATGTGCCACAGTCCATGGGTCAGAAAACATTCAGACATGACTCAGCAACTAAACAACAAAGGGTCTGTATATATACGTATAGCTTCAGATGGATAGCATATGTGTATATGATGAATTACTTTGCTATACATCTATATATACATCTATTTATCTGTATACTATTTTTCAGATTCTTTTTCTTAATGAAACTTCTAGTTACCAAAGGGGAAAGAGTGTAGAGGGATAAATTAGGAGTTAGTGCTATATGCATTACCATATATAAAACAGACAACCAACATAATCTTAGGTATTTTTTACTTAACCTGAAACAGCCTCTAAAATTCCAAAAGATTAACTCTTGATGCTCAGAAGCTTAATACCCATTATCATTATCGAGTTGGTATGATCTCCATTTAAATTGAAATGCTTTCAGATGACATCTGTACCTTTGCCTTTGTCACATAGATTATGAAGTGCTCATTTTTCTTAGTGATTAGTGCTGCTAGAACGGTCTGCCTGTGCCTGCCTTGGACTGACTGCATTCTCATGTCAGCTGTTATCACACCATTATTGTTATATTTTCTATAGAAAATGCCTGAAATGAACACATCCAACATCTCAAGGGAATGGTTGGTTACTCCATCACTTAGGAATTGCTTATGGCTTGTCAGTTGACAGTGCTTTCAGCTTTTACTGAATTGAAGCTAAATGTTAGAATCTGAATGGAAACAAGAAGACTGTTACCTACAGTTGAAGGAAAGCCTTCTCTCTGTCCACCCTAAGCTAATCCTGACCTTGCTTAGTGTACCTTTTTTCTCACTGCAATTCAGTTCAGTTGCTCAGTCGTGTCCAACTCTTTGTGACCCCATGAATCGCAGCACGCCAGGCCTCCCTGTCCATCACCAACTCCCGGAATTCCCTCAGACTTACGTCCATCAAGTCGGTGATGCCATCCAGCCATCTTGTCCTCTGTCATCCCCTTCTCTTCCTGCCCCAAATCCCTCCCAGCATGAGAGTCTTTTCCAATGAGTCAACTCTTCGCATGAGGTGGCCAAAGTACTGGGTTTCAGCTTTAGCATCAGTCCTTCCAATGAAATCCCAGGGCTGATCTCCTTCAGAATGGACTGGTTGGATCTGCTTGCAGTCCAAGGGATTCTCAAGAGTCTTCTCCAACACCACAGTTCAAAAGGACCAATTCTTGGCGCTCAGCCTTCTTCACAGTCCAACTCTCATATCCATACATGACCACAGGAAAAATCATAGCCTTGACTAGACAGACCTTAGTCGGCAAAGTAATGTCTCTGCTTTTCAATATGCTATCTAGGTTGATCATAACTTTCCTTCCAATGAGTAAGCGTCTTTTAATTTCGTGGTTGCAGTCACCATCTGCAGTGATTTTGGAGCCCAAAAAATGAAGTCTGACACTGATTCCACTGTTTCCCCATCTATTTCCCATGAAGTGATGCCATGATCTTTGTTTTCTGAATGTTGAACTTTAAGCCAACTTTTTCACTCTCCTCTTTCACTTTCTTCAAGAGGCTTTTTAGTTCCTCCTCACTTTCTGCTGTAAGGGCAGTGTCATCTGCATATTTGAGGTTATTGATATTCTTTCGTCAATCTTAATTCCAGCTTATATTTCTTCCAGCCTGGCGTTTCTCATGATGTACTCTGCATATAAGCTAAATAAGCAGGCTGACAATATACAGCCTTGACATACTCCTTTTCCTATTTGGAACCAGTCTGTTGTTCCATGTCCAGTTCTAACTGTTGCTTCCTGACCTGCATACAGGTTTCTCAAGAGGCAGGTCAGGTGGTCTGGTATTCCCATCTCTTTCAGAATTTCCCACAGTTTATTGTGATCCACACAGTCAAAGGCTTTGGCATAGTCAATAAAGCAGAAATAGATGTTTTCTGGAACTCTCTTGCTTTTTCCATGATCCAGCGGATGTTGGAAATTTGATCTCTGGTTCCTCTGCCTTTGCTAAAACCAGCTTGAACATCTGGAAATTCACGGTTCACGTACTGCTGAAGCCAGGCTTGGAGAATTTTGAGCATTACTTTATTAGCATGTGAGATGAGTGCAATTGAGTGGTAGTTTGAGCATTGTTTGGCATTGCTTTTCTTTGGGATTGGAGTGAAAACTGACCTTTTCCAGTCCTGTGGCCACTGCTGAGTTTTCCAAATTTGCTGGCATATTGAGTGTAGCCCTTTCACAGCATCATCTTTCAGGATTTGAAATAGCTCGACTGGAATTCCATCACCTCCACTAGCTTTGTTTGTAGTGATGCTTTCTAAGGCCCACTTGACTTCACATTCCAGGATGTCTGGCTCTAGATGAGTGATAATACCATAGTGATTATCTGGGTCATGAAGTTCTTTTTTATACAGTTCTTCTGTGTATTCTTGCCACCTCTTTTTAATATCTTCTGCTTCTGTTAGGCCATACTATTTCTGTCCTTTATCGAGCCCATCTTTGCATGAAATGTTCCCTTGGTATCTCTAATTTTCTTGAAGAGATCTCTAGTCTTTCCCATTCTGTTGATTTCCTCTATTTCTTTGCATTGATTGTGGAGGAAGGCTTTCTTATCTCTTCTTGCTATTCTTTGGAACACTGCATTCAGATGCTTATATCTTTCCTTTTCTCTTTTGCTTTTTGCCTCTTTTCTTTTCACAGCTATTTGTAAGGCCTCCTCAGACAGCCAT
>SJYQ01002371.1:123612-142519 GCA_006410935.1 Redunca redunca | reverse complement strand
GCCACAATCAGCTCCTGGTCTTGTTTTTGTTGACTGTATAGAGCTTCTCCATCTTTTGCTGCAGAGAATATAATCAATCTGATTTTGGTGTTGATCATCTGGTGATGTCCATGTGTAGAGTCTTCTCTTGTGTTGTTGGAAAAGGGTGTTTGCTATGACCAGTGCATTTTCTTGTCAAGACTCTCTTAGTCTTTGCCCTGCTTCATTCTGTATTCCTAGGCCAAATTTGCCTGTTACTCCAGGTGTTTCTTGACTTCCTACTTTTGCATTCCAGTCCCCTATAATGAAAAGGACATCTTTTTTGGGTGGTAGTTCAAAAAGGTCTTGTAGGTCTTCATAGAACCATTCAACTTCAGCTTCTTCAGCGTTACCGGTTGGGACATAGACTTGGATTACTGTGATATTGAATGGTTTGCCTTGGAGACGAACAGAGATCATTCTGACATTTTTGAGACTGCAACCAAGTACAGTATTTCGGACTCTTTTGTTGACCATGATGGCTACTCCATTTCTTCTATGGGATTCCTGCCCACAGTAGTAGATATGATGGTCATCTGAGTTAAATTCACCCATTCCAGTCCATCTGAGCTCACTGATTCCTAGAATGTTGATGTTCACTCTTGCGATCTCCTGTTTGACCCCTTCCAATTTGCCTTGATTCATGGACCGAACATTCCAGGTTCCTATGCAATATTGTGCTTTACGGCATCAGACCTTGCTTGTATCACCAGCCACATCCACAGCTGTTTTTGCTTTGGCTCCATCCTTTCATTCTTTCTGGAGTTATTTCACTGCTGATCTCCAGTAGCATATTGGGCACCTACTGACCTGGTGAGTTCCTCTTTCAGTGTCCTATCATTTTGCCTTTTCATACTGTTCATTGGGGTTCTCAAGGCGAGAATACTGAATTGGTTTGCTATTCCCTTCTCCAGTGGACCACATTCTTCCAGACCTCTCCACCATGACCCACTGTCTTGGGTTGCTCCATGGGCACTGCTTAGTTTCGTTAAGTTAGACAAGACTGTGATCCTAGTGTGATTAGATTGACTAGTTTTCTGTGATTTTGGTTTCAGTGTGTCTGCCCTCTGATGCCCTCTTGCAACACCTACCATCTTACTTGGGTTTCTCTTACCTTGGACGTGGGGTACCTCTTCAAGGATGCTCCAGCAAAGCGCAGCCGCTGCTCCTTACCTTGGACAAGGGGTATCTCCTCACCGCCACCCCTCCTGACCTTGAATGTGAAATAGCTCCTCTAGGCCCTCCTGTGCCCACACAGCCACTGCTCCTTGGAAGTGGGGTTGCTCCTCCTGGCCACTGCCCCTGGCCTCCGACTGGGGGTTGCTCCTCTTGGCTGTTCCTGCGCCATCGCGGCCTGGCACTCTCGGCCACTGCCCTGACCTCAGACATGGGGTAGCTCCTCTTGGCCACCCCCCCGGGGCGTGGGGTCTGCCCAGCTTCTGCCCCTGACCTCGGACCTGGGGTAGCTCCTCTCGGCCGCCCATGCCATTGCAGTCCCCCATGCTTTTTTCTAGTCTGTTCCAGTTTTCTTTTTTAGCATATGCAATGCCCAAAGTATGCCAAGAACATGAATGTGATCAGAATTTGGAGCAGTGGTGTTGTCCTGCATACTTGATAAATCTATCCAACTAATATAATATATAGACCTCAGCATTTCATCCTCCTTTAGAAACACTAGTGTGAAAGAAAGAAAATCAGAGAAGATTAAGGGCATACTTAGGACTAGGACTCTAAATTAAACCAATAGCATACATTAAATAAAGCTTTGTGCAAAAGCAGTTAGCCCTTTAGGAACAAAAAAATCAGTAAATTCTGGTTTAGCCAACTGTTTGTTAGTTGCTTTGCTATATTGTGTCTTTATAAATTTTATTTTAAAATATAAAAACTTAACAGTTTTCTCCTTCAGTTTTATGTGAATTTGCATTTTCTAATATGGTTAACCAAAGGATTCATGTGAAGAAAAAATTAATTTTCCCCTAAACTGAATGCTTTATGTATTGTCTAGGCCTTTTATCTAGCAAAATTATTCCCCTGTCACCTGAAATTATCTATGGTAATTTCTACTGACCAAGAATGTTTCTAGTTATGAGAAATTTTAATACCTAATTGCCCACCATCAAAGATGCATTAAATTGCATTGTTGGCATAATATCCTCAGAGCATAATTTCCATCCACCTCCTACCCCGCCCCCACACTTCCAATCTTTTTATGTTTATGCAAGTGGAAAGATTTGCAGATGGAAACAGTGTAGAAAATCACTGAAGTGAAAAGAAAGTTGATATTCTCATTCTTTACATAGAATGTATTTTTAGGGTAACTACTACCTTTTGAGAAGAGACATTCCTAGGCAATAATGTGAAAAAAAATGGAAAAATGAAGAGCAAGGCATTTTGAAAATTTTATCAGAACTACTAAGTTTACAGTATTGGAGGGTAGTTTTTAAATGTTAGGGATAAAGAATGTAGCCAAAACATGCTGTGTGATGGTATTCTTATTTCCTGAAGCTTGAATGTCTAATAGGACAGTAATCTAGTAAAATAATAACAAAAAGGCAAAACAAACAATCTTAACAGAAGATAGCAGAAGCATGCCAGGCAAACGTTAAGAGTGAGATACCAGGAGGGCTCATCTCCTTGCTCAGTCCTGTGCCTGACTCTCACCTAGGCAGGAAGGGAGGTGAGATGCCGCCTCTGATTTTGTCAAGGTAACACCTGCTGGAATCTGGAAACCAAACAAAGTCTTACAGGGATCCCACTGTTTAAAGTCCTATGTTTTTGACCTTGGCTATGCTTCTGAAAATATAGGCACAGATAACTACAAGAGCATGCAACACAACTCTATCCTTGTAAATGTCAAAGCTGCTAGACACAGATTCCAGTGTTTTCAATTTAACAAAGCTCTAGGTAATGGACCATAGCTTGTTTGTATGGATAGAATCTATGGAAGAGAATGCAGAATCTGTATGACTTTTCTAGTCAAATATAACAGGTCTAAGAAACTGTATTTGCAGTCAACCAATTCCAGCTACTGGCTGAGTTTATCCAACTACTCAGAGTTTATTTTTTGTGTGTCTTAGGATTTTGCAATGCAAAATATTAGGGAATACTGTCTTGCAATTTTATTGAACTAGATCTTCATTCCAAAACACATCATTGTGGTTCTTGATCCACTGTTCTACACTATAGATCACTCTCTGTGCTTTGCTCTATTCCTGCTCATGTTCTCAAAAAATTTCATAATTCTAGGTGTTGTGACATGCATAGTGTACAAATCTAGGGTACTGTGAAGACTAGAACTATTTAGAACATGAATTATAACAGAAATCCCAATCCGGACAGCACTATATTTGTCCTGTTATTTACTTCTTCACTAGCATAAAACTGAACGTATTCTTTGGCATCATTGTTTCATTAGGCCCGTAATCAGTTTAGTTCAGTCACTCAGTCATGTCTGACTCTTTGGACCCCATGGACTGCAGCATGCCAGGCTTCCCTGTCCATCAACAACTCCTGGAGCTTGCTCAGACTCATGTCCACCGAGTCAGTGATGCCACCAACCATCTCATCCTCTGTCATCCCCTTCTCCTCCTGCCTTCAGTGTTTTTCAGCATCAGGGTCTTTTCCAGTGAGTCAGTTGATTGCATCAAGTGGCCAAAGTATTGGAGCTTCAGCTTCAGCATCAGTCCTTCCAATGAATATCCAGGATTTATTTCCTTTAGGATGGACTGGTTGGATCTCTTTGCTGTCCAAGGGACTCTCAAGAGTCTTCTCCAACACCACAGTTCAAAAGCATCAATTCTTTGACACTCAGCTTTCTTTATGATATAACTCTCATATCTATACATGACTACTGGAAAAACCATAGCTTTGACTAGACAGACCTTTGTTGGCAAAGTAATGTCTCTCCTTTTTAATATGCTGTCTAGGTTTGTTATAGCTTTTCTTCCAAGAAGCAAGTACCTTTTAATTTCACAGCTGCAGTCACCATCTGCAATGAATTTGGAGCCCCCCAAAAATAAAGTCTGTCACCATTTCCATTGTTTCCCCATATATTTGCCATCAAGTGATGGGACCAGATGCCATGCTCTTCGTTTTTTGAATGTTAAGCCAGCTTTTTCACTCTCCCCATTCATCTCCATCACGAGGCTCTTAGCTCCTCTTTGGTTTCTACCAAAAGGGTCATGTAATCTACATACCTGAGGTTATTGGTATTTCTCCCAAAAATCTTGATTCCACCTTGTGCTTCATCCAGCCTGGCATTTCACATGATGTACTCTGCATATATTAAATAAGCAGGGTGACAATATACAGCCTTGTTGTACTCCTTTTGCAATTTAAAATCAGTCTGTTTTCCCCATGTATGGTTCTAACTGTTGCTTCTTGATCTTTACTTGGGATCAATCTGAGAGAAACCCGAGTTTCTCCTGTCATTAGAGCATCTTCCCACTGTATCTAATGCAATGTCCATAACAACTTTACTATGAGAGCTTCTGCATGGCATATAGCAGTCACTGGCTGGCCTGGCTTCATTTGACAGACTCTTGTTTTTCTCCACCTGTATTTACAGACTTTAGTTTTTCTCCACCTGTATGATATAGCAGTATAATCTGCTTATATTGGAGTATAGCAGATTAACAATGTTTGACATTTTCAGGTGCATAGTGGAGGGCCATATGTGTGTATCCATTCCCCCCAAATACCTCTCCCATCTAGATTGCCACATAACATTGAGCAGAGTTCCATGTGATACAGTAGGTCCTTGTTGGTTATCCATTTCAAATATAACAGTGTGTCCATGTCCATCCCAAATTCCCTAACTATCCCTTCTCCTGGTCTTTGCCCCCTGGCAAGCATATTGCTACCTGTATTTTGATTGTGCATTTCCTTTTTTACTCAGTAATCCACTGGGATGTCACAACCTTACATGATATAGAACATCTTATTTTGACTCTAAAACATAAATTTCGAGTACACAGTACATATAAAGTAAGGAAAAAGGCAGTCATGGAAGGATGACCCTTATAGAAAAGAAACATAAACTTATACATGGGTTAATTGTTAGCAAGATAAAATTGAAGAATATTTAAGCAACTCTGAGCTATTGAATGCTAGAATTTATTCACAGAGACGTTTGAGGTTAACCATACAATACTGTGCAAGGATTTTCTTAAAATTTCTGAGATTCAAGGCTACTTAAAAATTGGGGAGTTGTCGGCAAATATGTAGGATCAGGTAACCATCACTAAAATTGAGACATCAAACATTTCAGTCACCCCCAAAGTTCTCCATGTCCCCTTTGCAAGAAATCTCCCCTTCCTCTAGCCCTCAACCAGCAGTGATCTGACTTCTGTTCCTAAATTTTTGCCTTTTCCAGAATATTCTACAAATAGAATCATGCAGCAGGTAGCTTTCTGTGTCTGGTATCTTTCATTTAGCACAGCGTCTTTGAGATTAATTCCTGTTGTTGCACATATCAGTAGTTTGTCCCTTTATTACTGAGTAAAATCCTGTCATATGGATTGTTACCTATTCACCAGTCCATGGACATTTGGTTTGCTTCCAGTTTGAGGCTATGATGAATAAAGCTACTGTGAACATTTACATTCAAAAGAAAAATTGAGAAGGCACTGGCTTCCTTTCATGTTTTCATTTGATTAATTCATGAAGTTGATTGTTTTCTTTCAACAAGTTGACAACTGAATTCTAAAGCAAGTTACGCTAAAGGAGTTGTGCCTTCCAATCACATGAAAGTGCTGTCACCAGAGAGGCAGGAAATGTGTCCGTTGAATCAAATGCTACTCTAGCCTAGGGTGTGTCTAAACATGATTGGAAAAAGAAAAAAAAAAAAAAAAGAACAATTTATCATAAGCAGCATATTGAGAAAGGAATGACCAGGATCAACAGATAGGAAATAACATTTCAAAATGGTCATTCGTTTTTGTTTTATTGCACTTCACTTTTTAAACATTAATTTCTATTGGGCTTCTCTGGTGACTCCATGCTAAAGCCTGCCAGTGCAGAGATGTGATTCCGATCCCTGATCTTGTAAGATCCCCTGAAGAAGGAAATGGCAACCCACGCTAGTATTCTTGCCTGGGAAATCCCATGGATAAGGGGAGCCTGAAGGGCTGCAGTCCATGGGATTGCAAAGAGTCCTATACAAATTCGAAACTGAACAACATAGTTGCTCTTTAAAGTTGTGTTAGCTTCTGCTGACCAGCAAAGTGAATCAGCCGTATGTATACATATATTCCATATTTATTGAGTTTCCTTCCCATTCAGGTCACCACGGAACACCAAGTGGGGCTCGCGCTGCGCTCTACAATCGGTTCTCATTAGTTACCTATTTTGTACATAGTATCAATAGTGTGTGTTTGTCGATCCCAACCTCCCAATTCATCCCACCCACTTCTCTCTTGCATCTCCATATGTTTGTTTCTTACCCCCTCTCTGTGACTCTATTTCTGTTAAAGTGTTATTCAGTTTTGAATAACTGAATAATTCCCTGGTGGTCCAGCTGGTGAAGACTCTGCCTGCAATGCAGGAGACCTGGGTTTGATCCCTGGGTTGGGAAAATCCCCTAGAGAAGGGAACAGCTACCCACTCCAGTATGCTGGCCTGGAGAATTCCATGGACTGTGTAGTCCATGGGGTTGCAAAGGGTAGTACACAACTGAGCAACTTTCATTTTAATTGTAAATTCTGATAGCGGCCTCATGGAAACTAGTGTAGCTATTAGCACATTAGTGTGTCTCTAAGGGTCATGAAAGAAAAGCCACGATAGAATAACAATGAAAATGTACACAAGGACCTCTTCCACTGAATAAAGCCTGAAAGACATGGCAGAGTTTTTATCAGTGTAACTGGTGATGTTATAGTGTTGAAATGAAATCCTCCAGGGAGAGGTAACAGTTGAAGAGTTGTCAGACATTTAATCTTTGGAGTGAATGACAGCTCACACAGCAGATGCTTTGAAAGGAGGAAAGAGGAAAGCACAGGGCATGGGGTCTGAAAGACTGGCCTTGGGAAAGCTGTGCACACACACAAAAACTTCTAGACATGACCGAAATATGTCTTGTAACTTTTTCGGTGTAAACATTGCTCGCAATTGTACATTTGATTGCAAACCGGAGTTCTCAAACTCTAAAACCTAGTTGCTTATTACTGTGTTATCCTGCTTCAAATTATGGCGAAAATATAAAAGTTGAAATTACAATGAGTTGCAATGTATTAGCTTATTAAGATTGATCAAAATGTACTTTTTTTTTATTAAAGATTTTTTTCTTCTGAAAACCATTTTTTAAAGTCTTTATTGAATTTGTTACAATATTGCTTTGATTTTATGGTTTTGATTTTTTGGCCACAGGCATGTGGGAACTTAAGATCCCCAACCAGGGATCAAACCCATACCCCCTGCATTGGAATGTGAAGTCTTAATCACTGGTCTACCAGGAAAGTCCCCATAATTGCTTTTTTCTTTTATTTATTTTTAATTGGAGGTTAATTGCTTTACAATATTGTGTTGACTTCTGCCATACACCAATATGAATCTGTAATTGCTTTTTAAATTATATAAAGAAACTAAAAAATCAAGTATAAATTCATGATTGGCCATTATTGTCATTTATGGGACCTTTATTTCAGTCATAAATATATATATTCATAGGACTGTGTTAGTCTCTCAGTCATGTCTGACTCTTTGCGACCCCATGAACTGTAGCTGCCAGGCTCCTCCGTCCATGGGATTTTCCAGTCAAGAATACTGGAGTGGGTTGCCATTCCCTTCTCCAGGGGATCTCCCCAAAGTCCTGCATTGCAGGCAGAGTCTTTACCATCTGAGCCATTGGGGAAGACATTCGTAGGATTATATTATATGTATTTTTAATTCTAATTGTATGTAATTTTGTTACCCCCAAGTGTTAATATATAAGGCTCCAAATGGAACACATTTACTAAAAAGACTAATAGCTAAATATGAGTTGCATTACAACATCAGTGATACAGAAAAATCGTGCTTAGATAAATGTTAAACTACTGGGTGTGCACTATGCAATCATCACTGCAAACTTCCATGGCACTACTGCTGAAGTCAGTCTCGAGAACTGGTGGTAGTTGATACAGCACTAGGAAATACCAATGTGCTTCAGACTCAGGCAGTTATTTCTGTTACGTGTGACCTCAGTAGTAAAGTCAGTATTTCGGATTAGTGTGACTATAAACTCATCCAAATTTCAAAGTTTCACTGGGAAAGTAGAAAATATTAAGCTCACAGAAAAGCAACTAATTTTTGGAAGTTTGACATCAAACTATATATCAGAGTTGATTTTGGAGTCAGTCTTAGGACATTATTGTTTTTCAGCATTTGAATAATGAAAGAGTTACAGTGTTTGGATATAGAAATTTTCCCATAACTGAATAAAATACTTAGGAATAAATTTAATTTAAAAAGTATAAGACAAATTCACTGAAAATTTAAAACGCTGTGAACAAAATTGAAGATGTAAAGGAATGGATAGACAATATGTTCATGGACTAAGAAACATAATACTAATAAAATGACAATAATTCCCAAAAAACAAATAATAATAATTCTTTTTGTTGCAATAGTGAAAAAAAAAAAAAGAAATGGTGTCGTATCCTGTTTTGTTGTTTACTGGCTAAGTTGTAGCCAACTCTCAGACTGTAGCTCACCAGGCTCCTTGTTCATGGGATTTCCTTGGCAAGAATACTGGAGCACATACCTATTCCCTTCTCCCAAGGGTCTTCCCAACGCAGGTCAAACCTGAGTATCTGGCATCTCCTGCTTGGCAGACAGATCCTTTACCACTGAGCCACCAGGGAAACCTGTCTTACATCATAGACATCGGATAGTATCAGAATTATTAAAATGATGACAGGTAAAGGCCCAAAGCTGTTTATTATAATGATCACTTCTGTATTGGTCTACTGTTTGATAATGATGTTAAGATAAATAAAAGAAAAAAAAAAAAAAAAAAAAAAAAAAAACAACAACAAAGAACAGAGTCTATGTAGTTATCCCATGCCTAGTTGCTTGTGTTATATATTTACAAATTAAGATAGTCATATAGAAACTTCAGTGTGAAACTCTAAAGTCACAGATCTTGAAGTACACTCATTTCCTTTTTCCATATGTAAAGCTTTTTAAAATAATTTTTATTGGAGTATAATTGATTGACAATGTTGTGTTAGTAAAACATCAACTCCTCCTCCGACCCAGTATCAAACCAGTGACCTAAGGATGACTATACTGGGATTGAAGGAAGTGCTCTCTCATTTCTTGATTAGCAACTATTGTATATTTCAAAGTTATCTCTCTAATTTTGCAGTCTTTCACATTAATACGATTAATATTTTAAAATGCTCTCTTTTGAAAAATTAATCTCATTTACTTTGATACCAGCTGGCCAGATGATTTTAGATACTCTCACAGGACATTGCAAATACATAGTATTTAGACTTATTCCACTGTATTTTGGGGCTTCCCTGGTGGCTCCAATGGTAAAGAATATGCTTGCAATGCAAGAGACCTGGGTTCAATCCCTGGGTCAGAAAGATCCTCTGGAGAAGAAAATGGCAACCCACTCCAATATTCTTGCCTGGGAAATCCCATGGACAGAAGAGCCTGGTAAGTTACAATCCATAGGGTCACAAAGAGTTGGACACAACTGAGCAACTAACACTCTATTTTGAATTTGAAATTTTGGACAGTGACTCCCACTGGAACAATGGCTCCCTAACAATAAAACTTTGATTTTCTTCTATCTTCAGCCCATAATGTAATGTTCATCACATCATAAATATTAATTATTTGTTAGGTATTGAGTAAATACAGAAAAAAATCCAGAGAAAATCCAGAAACACAAAACAAAAAAATAAGCCATTGTCAGAATCACATCTGTTAAGTTTCCAAGTATGTCCTTTGCTATCTTAAACCATGATAAAGATGATTAAAAAGTTGGCAGAAGTTTGTGAAGCAGAAATAGATTCTCAATTTTAATTCTTTCAAGAAAAATGGAAATTTGATGTAATGATGCATTCTCTTCAGTAAGATTAATCTTAGTATAGGAATTCTAAATTTGTTCCCTCTTTATTATGTTTCCAGGCTTCCCTGGTGGCTCAGACAGTAAAGAATATGCCTGTAGAGCTGGAGACCCGGGTTCACACCCTGGGTCAGGACCGTCTCCTGGAGAAGGAAATGACAACCCATTCCAGTATCGTTGCCTGGAGAATTCCACAGACAGAGGGTCCTTGTTGGCTGCAGTCTATGGGGGTTGCAAAGAGTCAGACATGACCAAGTGACTAACACTATTATATTTCCACTCATGGCAGTTTAATGAGATAAGAGGTGAACGTGAACGTGAAGTCGCTCAGTCATGTCTGACTCTTTGTGACCCCATGGACTGTGGCCTACCAGGCTCCTCTGTTCATGGGATTTTCCAGGCAATAGTACTGGAGTGGATTGCCATTTCCTTCTCCAAGGGATCTTCTCAAACCAGGGATCGAACCCAGGTCTCCCACATCATAGACAGACGCTTTACCATCTGAGCCACCAGGATGAGGTAGTGATTAATAATTCAGCTTATTTATTTAAGAAATGTGGAATAATCTGCCATTTTTAAAAAGCTAACATCAGTGTTAGTGATGCAAGACTGGATACATTGCTCCTGAGATGATAAGGTGAAATGAATATCTGGGCTCACTGCTTCTACTTAACACTGTACTATAGATTATAGTTGAGACAGTTGGGCAAGAAAAAGAGGTAAAGTGATCCAAATTGGAAAAGAAGAGTTAAAACTTCTCTATTGGCAGATGACATAATCTTATATAGAAAACCATAGGGAATCTACTGAGAAAGCTAGTAGAACTGATAAACAATGTCAGCAAGGTACTCGGGTATAACACCAATATATGAAAATCATTTTATTTTTATACACTTGCAGTGAGTAATCTGAAACTAGCTCTAAAGAAAGCAGTTCCCCATAAAATCAAAATGAATAAGATATTTAGGAATTGACTGAACAAAGAGATATAAAACTTACACTTTGAAAACTACAAAACATTGTAGAATGAAAGGGAAGAGATGAAGAAGCATCCCGTATTTGTGAATCAGAAGAGTTAATATTAACTCAGCAGAACACTCCAAGCTGAGCTATAGATTGAGAGAAATTCCCATACAAATCCCAGATGCCTTCTCTTTAGAAGTAGACAAGCTGATTCTAAAACTCATGTGAAACTGCAAGGGACCCAGCATAGCCAGGACAGTCCTGAAGAACAGCAAACAAATGGGATAACACACATTTCCTGATTTCAATATTGCATGTCAACAGTAATCAACACTTTGTAGTATGTGGATAGATATATATAGATGAATAAAGTATAATTGAGAGTCCAGAAATAGTTCCATATGTCCTGGACAAACTGATTTTTTGACAAGGGTGTCAAAACCAATCAATATGGAACAAATAATCTTCTAAACAAATGGTATTTGGACAACCAGGAGACCACATGTAAAAGAAAGATGTTGGACCCTTAACTCAGACCACACACACACACAAAAAAAGAAAGTGAAAATCACTCAGTCGTGTCCTACTCTTTGTGACCCCATGGACTATACAGTCCATGAAATTCTCCAGGCCAGAATACTGGAGTGGGTAGCCTTTCACTTCTCCAGGGATCTTCACAACCCAGGGAATGAAGCCAGGTCTCCCGCTTTGCAGGCAGATTCTTTACCAACTACCACAGAAGGTGAGCATAAAACATATCAATGACCTCAATGTCAGAGCTGAAACTGTAAGATTCAGAAGAAAACACAGAAGTAAATCATCATGACCTATGATTTGATAAAGGCTTTTCTGATGGCTCAGATTAGGGTAAAGAATCCACCTGCAGTGTAGGAAACACAAGAGAGGCATTCAATCTCAGGGTCAGGAAGATCCCAGGAGGAGGAAATAGCAATCCTCTCCAGTATTCTTGCCTGTGAAATCGCATGCATAGAGGAGGCTGGTGCACTACAGACCACGGGGTTGCAAAGAGTCTGACACAACTAAATGACTGAGCATGTTCTTGTGCATCATGCCAAAAGCATAAGGAACAAAAGAAATAGATAAATTGACCTTCATCAAAATTAAATGTATTAAACTTTTATGCTTCAAAGGACACCAAGAATGCAAAATGACAACCCATAGTACTGGAGAAATATTTGCAAATTGTGTATCTAATAAGAAATTTGTATCTAGAATATATAAAAACTTATAATTTAATAATAAAAAGACCAATAACTCAGTTAAACTATAGATATATGATCTGAATAGTCATTTCTTCATGAAAGATATGGAAATAGCCAATACATCCATGAAAAATGCTCAATGCCTTTAGTCATCTAGGAAAAAAAAAGAAGAAAGTGTTAGTCGATCAGTTGTGTCCAGCTCTTTGTGACCCCGTGGACTGTAACCCACCAGGCTCCTGTGTCCTTGGAACTCTCCATGCAAGACTACTGACGTGGGTTGTCATTCCCTTCTCCAGCGGATCTTCCTGACCCAGGGGTTGAACCCAGATCTCCTGCACTGCAGGCGGATTCTTTATTGTCTGAGCCACAGGGAAGCCCAGTCATCTGGGAAACACGTATCAAAACAAAAGTGAGTTACTACTTCACAGCCACTGCGTGTGTGTTTGGTTGCTCAGTGTCATGCGTGACACACTGTGACCACATAGGCTAGCCTACCAGACTCTCTGTCCATGGGATTCTCCAGGCAAGAGTGTTATGGGTTGCCATTTCCTCCTCCAGAGAATCTTCTTGACCCAGGGATCAAACCCGAGTCTCTTATGTCTCCTGCAATGGCAGACAGATTCTTTACCACTAGCACCACCTAAGAAGTCAAATAATAAATGCTGGTGATGATGTGGAAAAAGTAGAACCCTCATACACCGACAGTGGGAATGTAAAGTAGTGTCAGTGAATTAGAAAATACGCTTGCAGTTCCTCTAAAAAACACAGTCACCATATGACCCAGAAATTCTACCACCAAGAATACACCAAAGGGAAATGAAAACATGTCTACACAGAAGCCACATCTGAATGTTTATAGGAGCATTGTTCATAATAGTCAAAAGGTGGCAACAACCCAGCTATTTATCAGTAAGTCACTAGTTAAATAAAACACGGTAAGTCATATCATGGGCTTTCCTTGTGGCTCAGCTGGTAAAGAATCTGCCTGTAATGGAGGAGACCTGGTTTCGATCCCTGAGTTATGAAGATTCTTTGGAGGAAGGAGAAACTATCAGTAACCTCGAAACGAAAATGACAGCACCATTATGGCAGAAAGTGAAGAATAACTAAAGAGCCTCTTGATGAAAGTGAAAGAGGATAGTGAAAAAGTTGGCTTAAAACTTAACATTCAGATAAACTAAGATCATGGCATCTCAGTCATGTACAACTCTTTGGGACCCCGTGGACTATGTAGTCCATGGAATTCTCCAGGCCAGAATCCTGGAGAGGGTAGCCTTCCCCTTCTCCAGGGGATCTTTCCAACCCAGGGGTCAAACCCAGGTCTCCCGCATTGCAGGCAGATTCATTACCAGCTGAGTCACAAGGGAAGCCCAAGAATACTGGAGTGGGTAGCCTATCCCTTCTCCAGGAGATCTTCTTAACGCAAAAATCAAATCCTGCATCACAGGCGGATTCTTTACAAACTGAGCTATCAGGGAAGCTATCCGGTCCCATCACTTCATGGCAAATAGATGGGGAAACAACAGAAACACTGACAGACTTTTGTTTTGGGGGGGCTCCAGAATCACCGCAGGTGGTGACTGCAGCCATGAAATTAAAAGACACTTGCTCCTTGGAAGAAAAACTATGACCAATCTAGACAGCATACTAAAAAGCAGTTACTTTGCCAACAAAAGTCTGTCTAGCCAAAGCTATGATTTTTCCAGTAGTCATGTATGGATGAGAGAGTTGGACTATAAAGAAAGCTGAGCGCCAAAGAATTGATGCTTTTGAACTGTGGTGCTGGAAAAGACTTTTGAGAGTCCCTTGGATTACAAGGAGATCAACCAGTCCATCCTAAATGAAATCAGTCCTGAATACTCATTGAAAGGACTGATACTGAAGCTGAAGCTCCAATTCTTTGGCCACCTGATGGGAAGAACTGAATCATTGGAAAAGACCCTGATGCTGGGAAAGAATGAAGGCAGGAGGAAAAGGGGACAACAGGGGATGAGATGGTTGGATGGCATCACTGACTTGATGGACATGAGTTTGAACAAGTTCCAGGCGTTGGTGGTGGACAGGGAAACTGGTCAGTGCTGCAGCCCATGGGGTCACAAAGAGCTGGACATGACTGAGCAACTGAATTGAACTGAACTGCACTGAAGTGATATCATGGAAGATGATTCAGTAATAAAAAGGAACAGAATACTTATAAATGCTACATCTTTGGACTTCCCTGGTGGCTCAGATGGTAAAGTGTCTGCCTACAATGCAGGAGACATGGGCTCAATCCCTGGGACGGGAAGATCTCCTGGAGAAGGAAATGGCAACCTCTCCAGTATTCTTGCCTGGAGAATCCCATGGACAGAGGAGCCTGGGAGACTACAGTCCATGGGGTCACAAAGAGTCGGACACGACTGAGCAACTTCACTTCACTTGGTTAACCTTGAAAACATTATGCTAAGTGAAAAAATTCCATATAATATATGCCTCCGTCTGCATGAATGTCCATAGGAGGAAACTCTGAGAAATGGAATGTGTAAACAGTGGTTCTCTAGGGCTATGAGTGGACAAAGATCAGGGTAGTTATAACGAAGACTATGAGATTTTTTTTTAATTGGAGTATAATTGCTTTACAATGTTGTGTGAGCTTCTGCTGTACAGTAAAGTGAATCAACTTTATGTATGCATGTGCCCCCACCTTCTTGGACCTCCCCGTACCCACCCCCCATCCCGCCCCTCTGTCATCACGGAGCCCTGTGCTCTGCAGAAGCCTCCCAGTGGCCATCTGTTTTACGCACCATAGTGTCTGTGTGACGATCCTACTCTCCCAATTCACTTCCCCTTCCCCTTCTGCCACAGTGTCCACAAGTCCATTAGATACATTTTCTATCTTTGCATCTCCATTCCTGTCCTAAAAATAGGTTTATCTGTTCCATTTTTCCAGGTTCTATATATATATATTAATGATCTTTTTCTCTTTTATTTTTTTACTTACTTCACTACGCATGACAGATTCTAGGTCCATTCGCATCTCTACAAATGACCTAATTTTATTCCTTTTATGGCTAACATTCCATTGTATACATGTATCAAATCTTCTTTGTCTATTCATCTGTGGTTGGCCATTTAGGTTGCTTCTATGTCCTGGCTATTGTAAATAATGCAGCTGTGAACAGTGGGCTACATGTGTCCTTTTGAATTATGGTTTTCTCAGGGTATATGCCCAGTAGTAGAATCACTGAATTAAATAGTAGTTTTGTTTTTAGATTTTTTAAGGAACTTCCATGAGATTTCTTTTCAAGTTGATGAATATATTCTAAAATCTGTTGTGCTAATGGTTACACATATCTGTGAATAAAGTAAAAATCCATGAGTTGTACACTTTACCTGATGCAACAAATGAATTGGATGTTATGTGTATTATACCTTAGTAAAGCTCTTTGAAAAAAAAAGATAAATCACTTCAGTTTTCTCCTAGTCAAATAATGTACTTTACTCCTAGTTTTTACCAAATCAAGCAACTGATTACTCCATTAGATCTTATCATCTGAATCAGTATAAGTATTTATCCCTAATGTTCTCTAACCAGTGTGTTGTGATAAGTACCAACTGTATGTGTGTATGTGTGTGTGTGTNTCTGAATCAGTATAAGTATTTATCCCTAATGTTCTCTAACCAGTGTGTTGTGATAAGTACCAACTGTATGTGTGTATGTGTGTGTGTGTGTGTGTGTGTGTGTGTGTGTGAAGTTTAACTCCTTCAGTAATATAAACATTTGTTTTCTGATAAAATTCTATTAAAAATCTGCAACTCCTACTGTGGAAAGAATTGCTTTTATTCTATCCAGAACAGGAGAATTTAGCTTTTAATGTTTAAAAATATTTTGTTCATTATTCTGGCTTAAGTTTAATCATGTGATTAAAAACATCCCTACTTCCATATCTATAAATCTATAAAATCGCCACTTTAAACTAGTATTTCCCTCCAGCAGTCCACCCCAGCTTCTAATAGCTATTGATTTCCTCAGCTTCCACCCACTCTTCAGACTCTTAATTTGACTCCAGACACTAGAATGCCATCCACATTTTTCTTGCCAAAGTCACTATTGCCTTCCATGTTGCCAAAACCCAGTATTTTAACACTTTGTCTTGTGAAGCATTCCAGCGCAGTTTGACACTTGGGCCCTCCTCCCATTTTTCAGCGTTTTTGTCTGTTTCTCAGAAAGGAAGTGTGCTGACATTTCCTCCCAGTGCCTTTCAGTCTCCTCTGCAAACGAATCCTGGTTATCTGGTGACTAGCTGTTTCGGTTCACTGGTGCTCCATGAAGACTGGATGCTGTAGCCCAATGATGCTCTGTACTGGCCCTCAGTTTCATCATTTTATTTATTCTCTTTGCCAGCCTCAACCACCAAGGCCTGTAATTCCATCTCTAAAATACAGAGCCAAAGTCTAGAAGGCATTCCTTCCCTGGGACTCAGCTACATCCACCCTCTTTCTCTCTCTCTTTTTTTTTAAGTGGAGACCATTTTTAAAGTCTTTATTGAATTTGTTACAATATTGCTTATGTTTTATGTTTGGGTTTTTTGCTGTGAGGAATATGGGATCTTAGTTCCCCGACCAGGGATCAAACCTTCACTCCCTGCATTGGCAGGCCAAGTCTTGACCACTGGACCGCCAGGGAAGCCCCTCATCTCAGAAGTGAAATCCTAGGATGACCTCATAACTGGACCTCTATTGTTCTGTCCAGTATATCCAACAGAGTGAGCTAGAGTGAGCCTTGGAAACCAGGGCTGATCACTAATCCTCCCTTCTGTCTAAAATACTTGCCAGGCTTCTTGTCGGTTTCTGCCCCTCTCTGGCCTCCACTTTCACTCTCCCTTCTGTGGTCACTGTGTTCCTGCCTCAGAGCTACGGTAAACACACAGCTGCATAAACAAACTCTTTTTATTCCTTAGCACAGACATAAGGCATCGTATTATATTAAAGTAGTCATCATAGTACCATATAAATTATTAATTTGCAAAATGAGTTCCCTATGTCTGATTCATGTTGATTTTTGACAGAAAACAACAAAATTCTATATGCAATTATCCTTCAATTAAAAAATAAACAAATTTTTTGAAAGTTCCCAAATAAATTAATAAACAGTGATTACCCTCCTGTACCTTCAAATACACATATATTCAACAATCCAATCTAATTTTCCAGGCCTGTCAGAGGCAAATAAATTACCAGTTATCACTGCTTTATCAAACCCAACTGGCACGGCAAGATTAGAAAAGAAAAACAGTGTGACTAAAGCAGCCATTGAAAATTGAATAAGCTGACATTAAAACAATTACTATGTAAATTGGTTGCTTGAAAATGACATACAGATATGTTATATGGTCTGCTTGTCAGTAGCCAGGTGCCAGCTGACATTTCATTCTGTGGCGATTGAGAATGAGGATGAGAGAAAGTTAGCCGAAACAAAATGGCTTTGTAAGAAATTACACAGTGGCAAAAAGCTCAAAGAAAATAAAGAGGCTTTCTCTCCTTTCCAAATATGAATGTTTCCTTTGATAAAATTTTTTAAAAATTGTAGTTTACTACCAATAATACCAGAGAAGGCAATGGCAACCACTCCAGTACTCTTGCCTGGAGAATTCCATGGACGGAGAAGCCTGGTAGGCTGCGGTCCATGGGGTTGCTAAGAGTTGGACACCACTGAGTGACTTCACGTTCACTTTTCACTTTCATGCATTGGAGAAGGAAATGGCAACCCACTCCTGTGTTCTTGCCTGGAGAATCCCAGGGACAGGGGAGCCTGGTGGGCTGCCGTCTGTGGGGTCACACAGAGTCGGACACGACTGACGCAACTTAGCAGCAGCAGCAGCAGCAATAATACACTTAGCTGTTTTGGTAATCTTGTTTAGGAAATCTGTTTAAAACAGACTTCACAGAATTGTCTGAGTTGTCATCTATTAGTAAAGACATTTTACAGGTTTTTGATAGAGTGAGGTAATGAATTTTTTAATTCAGGGTGTGTCCAAGGTGCTGAAAACTGGCACTTGTATGTATGTGTATATATATATATCCAAAGGTGGTCTAATGGTACAAAAAACCCACAACACAACGAAGTTATATTTGAAATAGCTACCCATTCCAGTATTCTTGCCTGGAGAAGCCCATGGGCAGAGGAGCCTGATGGGCTACAGTCCATGTGTGAGCAAAGAGTGGGACAGGACTGAGCATGTGCACATTGATGCATGAAGTCAAACAATCTGCACGCTATGCAGTGGTTTCCCTCTCACATGCAAACTAGTGAAATCGACTGATCCGAGTGAAACTGACTACAACTGGTAGACACACTCTTTATTTCCATTTCAGAGACTTTTCATGATCATTACAAAACAGAATAGAATCTTAACCATTTAGAATGTGGGCCCTAAAGGAAACCCAGCATATAACTCCTTGCCTCTTTATTACTATCATTACTAATAGCACTTTAGCATTACATGAAAAATGTCCCAGGTGTTACATGTTTCACTTGAGAGATATGTGTGTTTGTATAAAATCAATAAACTGACTTAATTTACTTACATTTTTTGAATCTAACATTCAGTAATTGTATAATAATTTTTTTCAGTTGCACATGGAATGTTTATCCAACTAGATC
>SJYQ01002371.1:107595-122723 GCA_006410935.1 Redunca redunca | reverse complement strand
AACAAACATTTAAGCTATGATAAAGGAGATTTATAAACATCACTATGCTGAAAGTTTGACTCTTAGAGGAAATAAAAAATTTCCTTGAAAATTCAAGTGAAAATGTCACAAAATTAAGCAGAATATTTGACTATCAGTAGAGCTATAAAATATATGATGTTTGTAATTAAAAGCCTGCCAATATCATTCTGGTTTCTGAAGAAGATGGAAAAAAAAACACTTGCTATTGTCACACCACTGAACTCAACTATAAGGCCTAGAAAAATGTATGGCCCACCTAATTGACATTGTTGGGGAAAAAATAGCAATAGTGGGGTGATGAAAGGACATGAGAATTCAAAATAGCACTGAGTTTTTGAATTCCTTAAAACATGTTTGACAGTTGAAAACGAAAATGCACTATTTTCTGGTGGTTTTCAGTGTACATAGAAATAAGACAACTACAGCATAAGCGTGTAGAGAAACCTATATGGTAATAAGATTTCCATCTTAAAATGAAGTAGGTGAAATATTAATTCTAAATGGACTTGAAGCATGACAAGTATTTTAATCCCGAAAGCTCCCATTAAAATATTGTACAATATGTACCTGAGTGCTCAGTCACTTCGGTCGTGTCCTACTCGTTGTGACCCCATGGACTGCAGCCTGCCAGCCTCATCTGTCCGTGGGATTCTGGAGGCAAGAATCCTGCAGTGGAATGCCATGCCCTCCTGCAGGGGATCTTCTTGGCCCAGGGATAGAACCCCTATTTCAAGCATCTTCTGCATTACAAGGGAATACTTTTACAGCTGAGCCACCCCACTGGGAAAGCTCAATATAACATCAGAATCACAGTGGATGCATTAAAGTTAAGTAGTAAAAGGTGTAAAAATAATCCAAAGAATGCAGAAAAGGAGACGCATGAAAAGAAACCCAAATACCCAACCCAGAAATAACAGAATATATATTTTTCTCAAGTGTGCAGAAAACATTCTTCAAGTCAAACCATATCCTGGGTCATAAAACTAAGACTACAAGTTTTAAAAGACTGTAGATTTACAGAGCATGTTCTCTGACCATAATAAAATTAAATTAAAAATTAGCAGCAAGAAGATAGGATAATATTCATATAACTGGAAATTGAAAACAATTCTAGAAGATCAATATGTCCTAAAAGAAGTTTCAAGTGAAATAGAAAATATTTTAAATAAAAATTAAATATTTTTTAAATTTAATACTTAAAGTAGTTCTTAAAGTGAAATAATTCTAATCTATCATTCAGTGTTTTAAAACAGAAATAAAAATGACACTGAATTGATAAGCTAAGCTTTCACCATAAGAATTGGAAAAGAAGAGCAAGATAAACCCAAAAGTTAGTTTCTTGTAAGTTTAGGATTATCTGTATTTCCTTGCAGTTCTCTCAACTTTTGTTTCATATATTTCTGTTTCTAGGTACATAAATATTTGAATTGTTACATCCTCTTGATACACTGACCTTTTATCAAGAAATAAACTTTATATCTTGGTAATATTCTTTGCTTTGAAATCTGTTTTGTTGGCTATTATGAAAGCCACTTCAGCTTTCTTTTTGTTAGTGTTAGCATAGTATATCTTCTGTGCCTTTACTTTTATATTTATTTGCATCTTTGTTTTATGAATGAGTCTGTAGGAGGCAGCAGAGAGCAATCTGACACTGCCTTTTATGTGCTTGTTCAGAACACTTTACATTCAATATTGATACTGATACGGTTTGCTGAAATCTACAACACTGCTTTGCACTTCAAAATATCACTGAAGTAATGCTGAGTTCTTAAAGACTTTTAAGACTTTTCTCTCTCCTCTGTTTCTAACTTCTTTTAAATTAATTTCAAATTTTATCATTCTATTTAATCTTTTTTTTTTTTTTCTGGTGAGGGCATCGCAGATATNTTTATTCTTTTTTTTTTTTTTCTGGTGAGGGCATCGCAGATATAACTATGCATTGTGTGTATATATGTGATTATTTTTATCCAAGTTTCCAAATCAATTCATTTCAATATAGCAAATGTTGATTACATTCTTACTCTCTATAAGACACATAATTGGAAACCATTCACTTTATTTGTGCTCTGTTATTTTAGTGGTTGCTTTTATGCTGATGGAATATAGCATAACGAATCATGGTCTTTCCTTAAGTAATATTATATGACCTCATTTGTAGTATAAGAACCATACAACAGTATGCATTTTTCTATGCAACATTCTATGCAACATTTTTCTACTTCAGATCTTTCTGCTATTATTGCCATATATTTAGTTTCAACTTATGTTATAAATGTTAAAATATGTTGCTTTTATTTTTGCTATAGACTGATCAACTATCTTTTAAAATGATTTAACTAAAATAAAATAGTAATTTTATCATTTGACCACAAAATTATTTTCTTGTGTAAGTTAAACAGCAGAAAATTATTTTCTCATGATTCTGGATACTGGAGTCTGCGGTCAGGATGTCAGCAGATTCAGTTTCTTCTGAGACCTAACGCACGTCTCTCTGCGTCTTCACCTGCTCTTCTGTCCATGTCTGTGTCCACATTCCTTGTCTCCTAAAAATACCATTCCTGTTGATTTAGTGTTCACCCTAATGACTTCATTATAACTTAACTAGCTCTTTAAAGCCCCTGCCTCTAAATACAGCAAACATTCTGAAATACTGAGTAAGACATTAGCGTACGAATTTAAGGATACTGCGATGGGTTTCATAACACATTTTTGGGTGTTGTTCAGTCACAAGTGCTGTCCGACTCTTCGTGACCTGTAGACTGCAGCATGCCAGACCCCTGCGCTTCATTGTCTCCTAGAGTTTGCCACAATTCGTGTCCACTGAGTTGGTGGTGCCATCTAACCATCTCATCCTCTGCCAGCCCTTATCCTCCTGCCTTCAATCTTTCCCAGCATCAGGATCTTTTCCAATGAGTTGACTCTTCACATCAGGTGACCAAAGTATTGGAGCTTCAGTATCAGCCCTTCCAATGAATATTCAGGGTTGATTCCTTTAGGATTGATTGGCTTGATTTCCTTGCTGTCCAAGGGACTCAAGAGTTTTCTCCAGCACCACATTTCAAGAGCATCAATTCTTCGGCACTCAGCTTTCTTTATTATCCAACTCTCACATCCATACATGACCACTGGAAAAACCATAGCTTTGTCAGTAATGTCTCTGCTTAATGTGCTGTCTAAGTTGGTCACAGTTTTCTTCCAAGGAGCAAGCGTCTTTTATTAATTTCATGGCTGCAGTCACCATCTGAAGTCATTTTGTAGCCCAAGAAAATAAAGTCTGTCGCTGTTTCCATTGCTTCCCCATCTACTTGCCATGAAATGACGGGGCCAGATACCATAATCTTACTTTTTTGAAATTTGAGTTTTAAGCCAGTTTTTTCACCCTCCTCTATCATTCTCATCAAGAGACTTTAGTTCCTCAACACTTTCTGCCATTATAGTGGAATCATCTGTGTATCTGGGGTTGTTGATATTTACCCCAGGAATCTTTATTCCAGCTTGTGATTCAACCAGCCCAGCATTTCAGATGACATACTTTGCATATAAGTTAAATAAGCAGGATTACAGTATAACCAAATGAATTTTAGAATCCATTTGTCACACACAAAAAAAGACACCTGGAATTTTTATGTGAATTGTGCTTTATGTGAATCTGTATATTGGGGAATATTGCCATCTTGATATTGTTTTCTGATCCAAAGCCTGGGATGTGTTTCCATTTATTTAGATGGCCCTAAAATTTCTTTCAATAAATATTTGCAGTTTTCAGCATATGTTTGAATTTATTTTGTTAAATGTGTTTCTAAGTAATTTATTCTTCTTCGTGGTATTATAAATAACACAGTTGTCTTAATTTTATTTTAACCTGTTTATTGCTGATCTAAAGAAGTATATTTGATCTTGTATTTTGAGCTTGTATTCTGTAACTTTACTGAGATTATTTTAATTTGTTTACATGTATGTTTATGCGAGTATATGTTTGCATGTGTGTATCGTTTAGAATATATAATGTCATGTCGTATGCACATAGAAATAGTTTAATTCTTTCTTTCCTGTTTGAATGGCTTTTGTTTCATTGTCTGGCCTAATCTCCCTGAGGAGAAGTAGTGGAATGATGTTAAATAAAAGCGGTAACTTACTTATCTTGTTCCTGAGGAGGAAACTAGTCTGCCTTGGAATCTCTGCCATAAACTTGAGCTATATCAGGGTGACTGGAGTCCAGCTTTGTTGACCTGCCTTATTGTTGTGGGCGTTGTTGGGAAGCGAGCCCTGGCTCTCTTAGTTGCATTTGCTGACATAGAACTTGCACAGCAGAGCTGCTTAGTGTAAGAGTTTCTGCCGTGTGGTGGCCCCTCTCAGGGTGCCCACAAAATTTATGTTGCTTTTAATTCTTTTAGTTTTGTCTACATATAGATTTCCACTTAATATAATTGTTCTAAAGAGTTTCCTGCAATGTTTACTTTTGTGGAGGTCTCCTGATGTATGTAGTGAAAATGAAAGTCACTCAGTCTTGTCTGAGTCTTTGCAACCCCATGGACTATACAGTCCATGGAATTCTCCAGGCTAGAGTACTGGAGTGGGTAGCCTTTCCTCCACGGGATCTTCCCAATCCAGGTCTCCCACATTGCAGGCAGATTCTTTACCAGCTGAGCCACAAGGGAAACCCAAGCCTAATTCAATATTTGTATGTCTGAAAATTTTTTATTTTACCTTTGTTTTTTAAATGTATTTTCATTGACTAAAGAAAAGTAGATTGCTTTTTTCCTCTTCTTTTAAATTTTCTTTTCTGTACTTAAAGTGTTCCCCACTATCTTTTGATCTTGAATTATTTTTAATGAGAAGTTTGCTGTCACTCTTATCGGTGATAGCTCCACAGTTATCTGTTTCCCTCCACACTTAGGTATCTTTTTTTTCACCTCCTCTGGTTGCTTTTATTTGTTTTATTTTTTCTGTAATTTCTATTGGGCTATAGTTGCTTTCCAATATTGTGTTAGTTTCTACTGTATAACAAACTGAATCAGCTATATGTAGACATATTCCCCTGCTTTTTTGGATTTCCTTCCCATGCAAGTCATCTCAGAGCACTGAGTAGAGTTCACTATGCTACACAGTAGGTTTCACTGGTTATCTATTTTATACATAGTTTCAATAGTGTGTGTGTGTGTGTGTGTGTATCAATTCCAATCTCTTAATTCATCCCCCCTTTCCCTTCTCTATTTTGTATCAAAAGTTTGTTCTCTATTTCTGTGTCACTCTGGTTGCTTTCAAGATTGTATCTTTATCAGTGCTTTTAAAAACTGAGTTATGAGAGATGCTACTGTGGCTTTCTCCGTGTTTCTTATGCCCAGATTACACGGGTCTATCTGAAGCACCTATTTGGTGCTTCACATTTTCATTAAATCTCAAAAACTTTCAAATCTGTCTTCAGATACTTCCTATGTGTCCTTTACCTTCTCTTGTGGATACTTTGACTACACACATATTAGGCCTTTTGAAGTTTTCCACACTGCTGATGCTCTATTCGTTTTATGTTAAGAATTTCTTTTATCCTTTTTTGTTAATTTCGGACAGTCCTCTTTCCATGTCTTCAAGTTTATGGATCTTTTCATCCACAATATCTAATCTGCCTTAAATTTTATCCAGTGTATTTTTCATCTCAGATACTGTAGTTTTAATCTGCAGAAGTTATATTTGGTTATTTTTAACATCTTCTGTGTCTTTCAGTATGTTCAAGTATTCCTTTGTCTTCTTGAATGTTTGGGAAACAGCAATAATAACTACTTTAATGTCATTGCCTATTCTATCATCCTTGATATTTGTGCCAATTTCACTTAGTGGTTTTCTGTTTCATTTTGGGTTCCTGTTTTCTTGCTTCTTCAAATGGTTTGTAGTTTTTACTGGTTGTCAGACATTTGAATTTTATTTTTTAGGGTGTAAAATATTTTGATATTCCTATAAGTGTGACTGAGCCTTTTCCCTGTGATACAGTGTAGCTACTTAGAAAGAGTTTGATACTGCTAAGTATTGCACTGAAGCTTTCTTTGAACTGGAACTGTTTTTAGGACTAATTCTTCATCCTATCTAACCCCTTTTCCAATACTCTATGCAATTCTCCTTGAATACAAGTTTCTTCGTCATGCCTGCGAACAAGAATTATTTCATGCCCTATATGAGTTAGTGATCCCTTTAATCTTTTCTGGTGCTTCATTCCTCAGTTCCAGGTTATATCTTTACGCACATGTGCTGATCTATACTCTGCTGAAGATTCAAGGGGACACTGTAGATTGCCTAGGTTTTCTTTCTATACTGTTCCTTCCTGCAAACTCTTACAAACTTTGACAACTCTAGACTTTTGGCTTCATCTCTACCATTTGGGGAGATCACCTGGGTAGACCTGAGTTTCTCCTAACTTCAGCATTGCCTAGAATTTCACTCTGGCGTATAAGCACAGGGAAATGTTTGCTTCCTCTTTCTGAAGAATTTCTATATATGTATATTTTTGGCCAATGTCTTTTAAACCATTCATATTTTTAATATAGTTGTTTAACTGTTCAAGTGGAAGAATAAGTATGTCTGTGTTACTCCATTGTGCTTGCGACCCCATGGACTGTAGCCTGCCAGGTTTCCTTTGCACGTGCAATTTCCCAAGCAGGAGTACTGGAGTGGGTTGTCATTTCCTATTCCAGGGGATCTTCCAGACTGATGGATGAAACCCTGGTCTCCTGTGTCTCCTGCATTGTCAGGTGGATTCTTTACCACTGAGCCATCTGGGAAGCCCCCTGCCCCCTGCCATGTTACTCCATCTTGGTTAAAAGGAGAAATCCCAGTGATAATCTTAGCCAGAAATAATATTAGCTGGAAGTTGCAAAGCTCTCTGTTTTTATTAAAATGCACAAAACTAATAAAGAAATATTAGATACAGGGGGCACAACGTCTACTTCTTTCCTTCCCCACTAGTGTAATCTAGTGGTTCAGACAGCCCACACTTCAGCTGTCCAGGCCTTCTTAGAGTCTGTATTCACATGATAATTTGTCATAAATTTTGTCATAGGTATTTCTTTATACATATTATTAAATGGCTTACTTCCAGAAGTATTTGTGGATAATAGATTACANGTCTGTATTCACATGATAATTTGTCATAAATTTTGTCATAGGTATTTCTTTATACATATTATTAAATGGCTTACTTCCAGAAGTATTTGTGGATAATAGATTATATATTTCACAAAAATGTTTGATCTAATGGAATAATTGCCTACCTCACTTTAAAATATTACAGTATTTATATAATTTAATGGAATGGATTAATGTAAAGATGTCTTTAAAAGCCAGTGATAGAATGGCATTTCCAAAATATTATGTAATCAGAAGTGAAGAGTGTTGGATTCCATTTCTTTGTTCTCTACTCCCCAGCTATGTGAGTTATAAATATCTTTCAAAAATTTTAAAACTCTTTGGGTCAAATGCCCCATAATTCTATCGCTCTTCACCCAGTACACTGTTTTACCTGTTTGATAGTTAAAATAATTTTTGTTTAACTCTCTAAAACTTTAAATGTCTCAAAATTCAATTAAATGAAGGACTAAACTTGATGATACCTTAAGTGTGCTTGCAGTTCTAAAAATGAGATTGCAACTATGCTTCTGTAGATGAGAAACCTTAAATATATGTGATCATGTTTTTCTTTTTTGGTCTGTGAAGAAATTGAATCTCTTTAATATTTCCATGTAATGTAATATAACAGGCAGTTTCCATTTTCCTATTTCCTTTTTTATTGAAAGAACATAGAAGACTAAGATGGTCAGGTTCATCCCAACTACTTCTGGCTACAATTCTTCACTGTATGTAAAATTGCACTTGCTGGGCCCTCCTGCCATGTGACTAGTGCTGACCAGTGATTTGTAAGCAGAAAGAACTGTCATTTTAGAGACAGACCATTTAACTTCCCTTGAGACCCAGCACTGTTCTAACTAATGTCTGACACAGTGGTTGACAATGGTCAAAATGTTGACTGGTGCCAGTGACCTCAGGCAGAGACTCTCTAGCCAACCAGTGATAAATATGCAGAAGCCAGAGAAAGAGTATATTCATTTTTGTGAGCCATTGGGATTGTAAGTTATTTATTACCATAACATAACATCCCGACTGATCTACTTATATAAATAGAAAAAATCCAGTAAAACAAAAAATAAAATAATTTTAGATAAGCTACTGGAATGATCTAAGGAGTAAAATTTCAAATGCTTTCATTCAAATGTTCTACTCAAATCTTGCAGTCTGAGTGTTTGAATCTTTAAAATGCAGGTTATGATGTTGTGTCCAAAACTAAATATTGAGCCTTAGGCATGAGAAAGTGTGTTTAGATGATGGTAAGGAAAATATGAAGGCTTTGAGAATCTTGAATACAAGTTTACCTAAACATAGTATAAAGGTTGATATTNTAGCCTAAGAATTTTTTTCTTTTGTCTCTTTGGTACATTTAAATTTAAAGATTTGTTTTTCCATTCACTTAGATAAAGTATTACTTAAAGAGATGTCCTCATTTCTGAGCCATTATTACTCTCCAAGTTAATTTTATGAAAAGGCTCATTTTAAAATAATACACAATATGAAATGCAATAATAACAGGCATTTTCACCTGTAGTCCTATAAACTTAATACAACAGTTTTAAATTATCCCTATTTTCTTTTCATAAATTTGCTACCTATACATAAACATATAAATTGTGTCTGACTTCATTTTACTTATTTCTTCAACACACTTCCATATTGCCACATTGTCTTCTAATTTCACAAATTTCCCATTCCCAGCTTGACTTGAAGTTAAATCTAAAGTACATAGGTTGCAGATTCTTAACAAAATTCTGGATATGCTTCAGTATTTCTAGTAATAATGAGAAGCAGTCATCTGAACAATAGCTTGGCCAATGCAATGGCTGACTTTGAGAGTGAATTCAATTTCCTTTGGAGCAGCTTAAATGCTGGGATGACTAAATATAATTTAATCAGTTCAGGCACCACCACAAACAGGCTGGCTTTCCTTAGAGTAAAAATCAGATCAGCACCCTCATTACTTTCGCCCAAGCTATTACAATCTCCAGACTTTCTTCCTTTCATCTTTGCTGTCTCGGTGCATCATTTACCCAGATGTCAGAGGAATTATAAACAGTATCCTGTCTTCCCCATCATTAACAAAATACTTCCCATTGACTGCAGGCTAATGTCCAGATTTCTTAGAATCGCTTTCAAGATCCTCCATGATCTGTTTTCCACATATAGATTCATCTATGAAGACATCCCTCGTTCTTTCAGACAAAGCTGATCATGCTTCCTGTGCGCTCTTCAGTGCCTCTGTGCCGTCTATTATGCCCCTTGTCTCATTTGAGTCTAATCCTTTTATGCATCTGTCCACTGGTCTTCGAATCCTTCCGGGAGGAAACTGTAATTTATTCATCTTGTTATCATGTGTCTCTCACGCAGTTCGTGTCTCTCCTTGTTTCCTAGCGTCGTTCGCAGAGGACTTGACAGATAAAATAACAACTGTTAAAACAACGGCGGACTTCCCTGATGATACAGTGGTTAAGACTTCACCTTCCAATGTAGCAGATGTGGGTTCAATATCTGGCCAGGAACTAAGATCCCACAGTCCTCATGGCCAAACAATGAAAACATGAAAAAGAAACAGTATGAGAACAAATTCAATTCCACATCAAAAAAAAAAAAAATTTTTTAACCAGTAATAACAGCAACATATAATTTTTAAAAGCTATTATCAAATATAACACTGTACTGAATGCTCTGTATGGATTATCTAATTTAATTCTCTTTCACAAATTATGAATAAATTATGAATTTTTGCTTTTATATTGTTACACATGAGAAAACTAGTCTTATAGAAGTTAAATAACTGACCCATTTTCACACAAGTGGCAAAGCCACATTTAAACCTCAATAGTCTAAAAAAAAAAAAAAAATAAACCTCAATAGTCTAATGTATATAATGTGATTTTTCAATATTTGAGGAATAATTATAATGAGTGAGTTTTCAGTGTAGTCTCATTGAAAAAAATTACAGGCATCTATGTAAAGAAGGTAACTGTATTACTAATAGTCTGCTTATTAGATTAAGGCTATATTTAATGTAATGCGGGTACATGCTCAGTCACGTGCAGCTCTTTGTGACCCCATGGCCTGCAGCCTGCCAGGCTCCTCTGTCCATGGAACTCTCCAGACAAGAATGCTGGGGTGAGTTTCCATTTCCTCCTCCAGGGTGTGTTCCTGACCCAGGGATCAACCCCAAGTCCTGTGTCTCCTGCGCTGGCAGGCTGATTGTTTCAGATCGGTTTCCCCGAAAGTGGACTCTCAGACACAATTTGACTGCAGTAGTTTTAAAGAGATCATCACAGAGTATACTTTGGCAAGGAGGGTGGAGAGGTAAGACAGGGAAGGGAAATCAGCCCGTCAAAGATCCCCATCCTGATGCATATCCCCGTGGGCACCTGAGGCACCGTCTTGCTGGAAAACCATGGCGATGATACAGAAAACACCTCAGAGATGCTTCACTATAGAACTGCTTTCCCCCAGCTTCATTGCCTGACACTTGCTCTATGGCATTCATTTGCTGCTGAACTTTTGATCTGCCTTTTATCGGAGATGAGAGGAAGCACTCAGTTGACTGACTGCTGGTACTTATGGTGAGACCAGCGTGGCAAGTACTAGTATGGTGATGTTGTAGAGACGGTGGTGATGCTCTGGCATCGGTGCTGGACCTGTTACTCATCAACTTGTGCTTCCAGTAAACCAGATCTTTATTTGAGCTATAGATAGATAGATAGACGATAAATAGATGGATAGATAGATAGATGGATGGATGTTAGATAAACAGATAGATAGAGGGATGATAGATGAATGGATGGATAGATGGACAAATGGATGAATGGATATATGGATAGCTGCATGGATGATAGATGATAATAGATAGATGATAGGTAGCAGACACATAGATGATAGATACACATACGCATACATGTACATACATAGACAGCTAATTGTGTATGTCATATACCACTGCTGTGTTTGTTACTGAACTCAGGTTCAGTTGCTCAAAAGCCAATCATTTGAGAGGCAAGTGTGAATAGACAGGAAAGATGCTTTAATCAGAAAAGCCAACAATCTGAGGAGAAGGTGGATTTGTCCAGAGATCAACTCTGAAGATTCTGCTTGGCCATGACCAGTTTTAAAGGGGGAAATGGGGAAGAATCTCAGTGAATCTATGTTGGGTTCTGATCATTCTCCATTGCATGAACATCTCTTCTGATATTATCTTGCCTGCATAATCTGCCTGCAGGGTTACTAAAGGGGCTGCTGGGGTAGAAAGCTAGTCATTTTTTAGCTACTTTATTCTTCATCCTTACTTCTTTTTATCTAGGAAAAGAATCAGCAGGTTAGACAAGGCACACAGTACGTTAAGGAGAGCATAAGTCTGGAGTTTGGTTGAGTTGCTGAGTGAATCTCATTCCTAGAATTAGGGTCTTTTTTTATTATTTTAATTGGAGGCTAGTTACTTTACACTATTGTGGTGATTTTTGCCATACATTGACATGAATCAGCGTTGGGTGTACATGTGTTCCCCATCCTGACCCTCCTCCCACCTCCCTCCCCATCCCATCCCTCAGGGTCATCCCAGTGCACCAGCCCTGAGCACCCTGTCTCATGCATCGAACCTGGACTAATGTTCTATTTCACATAGGATAATATACATGTTTCAATGCTATTCTCTCAAATCATCCCACCCTCGCCTTCTCCCACAGAGTCCAACGTCTGTTCTATACATCTGTGTCTCTTTTGCTGTCTCTCATACACTAGAATTGAAAGAATTAGGGTCTTTTAAGGCTGGAAGAGAACAGAAATGAGCAAGCAGGACAGGGAGCAAAGGATCTGTTTCCATGTTCAACTCGATATCATTTAGACACTTCAAACTTAATGTGGTCAAGATTGAATTCATCTTCACCCTCAAGTCTTGGAGCCCTCAAATGTCCCTCGCGCACTGTGTTCTCACCTCCATCTGTATTTCATACATCAGTTGCCCATGTCCAAAACGTAGGGGTCCTCCATAACTGTTTCTCCTAGACAGTTACTAAGTCATGTTAATTATTTTCCTAAATATATCTCAATCTGGTCTTTCGCAGGCCCCTTTTAACTCTCACTTGCATTTCTGCAGTACTTTATGAACTGCTTCAAGGGCCCCACTCTCAAATGCTTGTACACGTCTACCTATCAATTCCCCTTTAAATCTTTGCCTTTTACCAGTCTGTATCTCCTATTATAACATAAATATCTTAAAGTCAGAAACTGAGGTTCATTCTCTGTTTTATCTCCACTTTGCGTCCTGGCTAAGAGTAAAGTGAAGTGAAGTCGCTCAGTTATGTCTGACTCTTTGTGACCCATGGACTCTAGCCCACCAGGCTCTTCCATCCATGGGATTCTCCAGGCAAGAATACTGGAGTGGGCTGCCATTTCCTTCTCCAGGGGATCTTCCCAACCCAGAGACGAACCCAGGTCTCCCACATTGCAGGCAGATGCTTTAACCTCTGCGCCACCAGGCAAGCCCTTAAATACAAGAATACAGTCTCTCAGAAAACCTCCTCTAGAGACACAGAACTTCAGATCCAAGTACTAACATCAAAGATTTCAAGGGAGGAAAGGAAGCCAGGTTGAAAGAAGAAGGGGGAGGAGGTGGGAGAGGGAGGGAGAAAGGGGTGGCCTTACAGACGTCTCCTGCCACCTACAGATACCCAGGCGTTATGGGACTTTTCCCTGGGCCTCCAGAGAAGGGAGGACTGGAACTCGGCCCTACCAGAATTGGCTAAGAGTAAGCCAACAGCAAATCATTGTGAACTGAACACACGAATGAACAGAAAGATACTTTCATATCCCTTATATAGAAATTACTTAAAATATTTTTATAAGCAAAGGCTTTTTTGCCCATGATCGGTCTTCCATCCTCACAAGTCTGCCTATTTTTCGGAATGGATTATATATAGCTGTTAAACATATCTTTAAATCCCGAAGCCTATTGATTGCTTTGCAGTCCCCAACCTTTTTGGCACCAGAGATTGGTCTTGCGGAAGACAATTTTTTCCATGGATAAGATGAGGGAGATTGTTTTGGAATGATTCAGGGACAGTAAGATCCATGCTCCTATGAAAATCTGATGCCACTTCTGCTCTGAGAGGAGGTAGAGCTCAGAAGGTCATGCAAACAATGGGAAGCAGCTATAAATACAAAAGAAGCTTCACTTGCCCCTGGCTCGTCTCCTGTTGTGCAGCCGGGTTCCTAACATGAACTGGTCCACGGCCCAGGGGCTGGAAACCCTGCTATCGTGTATTACTCTGGATCTAGCTCTTATTTAAAAAACAAGCAAGCAATGTGTACAGTATCTCCTCTAAATATTAAAAGAATATTTTTCGTCTTGGGAATATCAGTTACATTCCCAGATCATTGTGAGGTATGATGCTTTGATATTTTGATATGTTAATATTGGATGTTTTGAAATACTGATACCCTGAATATCAATATTCAGGATAATACAAAACTCAACATTAAAAAAACTAAGATCATGGCATCCGATCCTATTACTTCATGGCAAATAAATGGGGAAACAATGGAAACAGTGACAGAGTTTATTTTCTGGGGCTCCAAAATCACAGCAGATGGTGATTGGAGCCATGGAATTAAAGACACTTGCTCCTTGGAAGAAAAGCTATGACCAACATACACAATATTTTAAAAAACAGAGACATTAATTTACCAACAAAGGCCTGTATAGTTAAAGCTATGGTTTTTCCAGTAGTCACATATGCTTATGAGAGTTGGACCATAAAAAAAGGTGAGCACCAAAGAGTTGATGCTCTTGAACTGTGGTGTTGGATAAGACTCTGGAGAGTCCCTCGGACTGCAAGGAGATCCAACCAATCAATCGTAAAGAAAATCAGTCCTGAATATTCACTGGAAGGACTGATGCTAAAGTTCAGTTCAATTCAGTTCAGTCGCTCAGTCGTGTCTGACTGTAACCCCATGAACCATGGCACACTAGGCCTCCCTGTTTATCACCAACTCCTAGAGTCTACCCAAACACATGCCCATTGAGTTGGTGATGCCATCCAACCATCTCATCCTCTGTCGTCCCCTTCTCCTCCTGCCCTCAATCTATCCCAGCATCAGGGTCTTTTCAAATGAGTCAGCTCTTCGCATGAGGTGGCCAAAATTTCAGCTTCAACGTGAGTCCTTTCAGTGAACACCCAGGATGGATCTCCTTTAGGATGGACTGGTTGGATCTCCTTGCAGTCCAAGAGACTCTCAAGAGTATTCTCCAACATCACAGTTCAAAAGTATCAGTTCTTTGGTGCTCAGCTTTCTTCACAGTACAACTCTCACATCCATACATGACCACTGGAAAAACCATAGCCTTGACTAGATGGACGTTTGTTGACAAAGTAATGTCTCTGCTTTTTAACATGCTGTCTAAGTTGGTCATAACTTTCCTCCCAAGGAGTAAGCATCTTTTAACTTCATGGCTGCAATCACCATCTGCAGTGATTTTGGAGCCCAGAAATATAAGGTCAGCCACTGTTTCCACTATTTCCCCATCTATTTGCCATGAAGTGATGGGACTGGATGCCATGATCTTAGTTTTCTGAATGTTGAGCTTTAAGCTAACTTTTTCACTCTCCTCTTTCACTTTCATCAAGAGGCTCTTTAGTTCTTCTTCACTTTCTGCCATAAGGGTGGTGTCATCTGCATATCTGAGGTTATTGATATTTCTCCCAGCAATCTTGATTTCAGCTTATGCTTCATCCAGCCCAGCATTTCTCATGATGTACTCTGCATATAGGTTAAATAAGCAGGGTGACAATATACAGCCTTGACGTATTCCTTTTCCTATTTGGAACCAGTCTGTTGTTCCATGTTCAGCTCTAACTGTTGCTTCCTGACCTGCATACAGGTTTCTCAAGAGGCAGGTCAGGTGGTCTGGTGTTCCCATCTCTTTCAGAATTTTCCACAGTTTATTGTGATCCACACAGTCAAAGGCTTTGGCATAGTCAATA
>SJYQ01002371.1:95195-106620 GCA_006410935.1 Redunca redunca | reverse complement strand
TAATTTTTTTTATTTAATTGCATTATACTAATATTCTATCATCTGAAACTGTAAGACAAGATCTATTTTATATCCACAGTGATATTTAAGTTATCATATTGAGATCATAGTAAAATAAAATATTGAAGTAATTGACTAAAAACATATTGTAGGTAATGTCTTGAATATTCTGGTATGTTTCTATGCATACTGGTAGAATCTATGCACACTTCAAAATTTATACTTTGTTTTGTTTTCTTATCTAAATTAAACAGTAGCCATTTCTGGCAAAAGACAAATTATTAGATGTTCTTGCTTTTAAGCAGAAACTGTGTCTGTTTCCAGATTTTTGGTCTCTTTTGTCTTCAGGTTGTCAATGTCAGGAAAATCACTGAATTTTGATAATTGATTAAAATTTCATTCTGTATTATTTTTAAAGTAACTCGAATGTTTCACCAACAAGTGAATTCATTATCCTTCATAAAGCTTGGGCAAATATGACCAATGCTGAACTAAAAATTAAATGAGATTTGAGACCCAGTTTTCTGCCCTATTTATAAATTACTTAAATAAATCAAGAATACTGAAAGCATAGCCATGACATATACTAAATTGCTTGTAACTTTGCCCAGAGTTAAGACCTACTTCCTATTTGACATCTCAGATTACTTCACGGTGATAACAGAAATATGAGATCTGTATAGTTCCCATAACGAACGTCATAGTGTCATGATTTGAATTTCACTGTATCTCAACCATGAGGTTGCATCAGTATGTGATTATTTAAGATTAAATTTTCACTTCTTTCACTTTAAGTCTCTTTTCTCCCCTAGAGCCTTAAACACTGCCTAGCCATGGAGGCATTAACCAACTTTAACTGATTGTTTGGGCATAAATATTACAGAAGTTAACCTTCTTCCAAAACTTCCCAGAAATCCACCCAAACATTAACCATGTGCTCAATGGAAGTGATGTTAACACATAAAATTTGTCCTCATTACTATTAGATTGCAATAGAGAAAATATATATTAAGAAGAGCGTGACATTTCAGTGCAATTCTTACCTTCTTTTTGAGCCACTGGTATAGAAAAGCATAGATGAAGTCAGTATACAAAGGAGGGCATAGCTGAGGAAATTGTGGCAAAATCAACTCAGAATCACTGGAATAAACTATTCATCTGGTTTTATAGTACAACAGAGCTTCTTCTTATTTAACCTTGTTGAGTCGAGACACATTATCTGTACCTGAATAAATGTGAAATTGACACTTTCGAAAAACAAAAAAGAGAGTGGATGTGAAAGGGAATCATTAATAAATCCCAAGAATGGGTAGAGTAGCTATAATGATGTAGAAGCTCTGGCTGGGAAATCATTAGGCAAAGTCTAATTTTCACAGTTGTCTGATAACACAGTTAGTCAATGGCAATATAGAATGTACTACCGTTTTGCATCTAACATAGCCTTGCCCTCCTCTTTCAAATCCAGCTGTAAGCACAAGATGTACCTAGAAAGGCTGCCAAACACCAGCATCATTATCCCATTCCATAACGAAGGCTGGACTTCCCTCCTCCGGACCATACACAGCATCATCAACCGAACCCCGGAGAGTCTGATCGCAGAAATCATCCTGGTTGATGACTTCAGTGACAGAGGTAAGTCACTGTTGATACCATTTTATGTGATTCTATTATCACCTGCATAATTGTTACAGGCATTTAAAATAAGGCAGAGGATTATTACAATGGCTTCTTGCTGATTCTATCTGAAAGGTGATTATGAAGTTTTGTCTATGCTGTGGTGATGTGATTTTGTAAAATGTTGGCCAAATGCAAAATGAAATGGATGTTATTGGCACCATTTGGGGTATCTGTAAGAAATTTGCATTGCATTTCTGTTGTGAATTAGACAGGTGTTGGCAGAATGCCTTAAGTTCTATCTTCAGCTTTAGAAAAAAAACACTGTGAAATATGGTGAGTACATATGAATGGTGATATATTCCAGTAGAACCGTAAAACCTGTTCCCATTTCTGAAAAAGATCTGCTCTGTTGTTTACTAGCAAGATGGTTTCTCCAGGCTGCGCTTCTGTTACTTCATAAATACTGGAAATGGTAAGGAACACAAAGAAATATTTTGACTTGGCGATTTTAGCTATTTTATTGTATCTGAACAATAATAGCAAAAAGGCCTGGAGTGCAGAGTATTAGAAAATTTAGCATTGTTTTCCTGTTTTTTACTATTCTGATGAACACAATTTGGTTTGTAATTCAGGGGAATACGATTATAGAAAGTTTCTTGAGTTTAGGATTTGATAAATCATATTTGCTCTAAATACAGGAACTGTTAATACTACAGGATAACTAAAATCTTTCTATCTTGGCTGGTGAGCAGGCAGAAACTTTTTCTAAACATATTCATCTACCTTCTGTTTCTTTGCATGGAGTTTGGTTTAACTATACTGTGTGTGTTTAAGAATGGCAGTAAACAAGTTTGTCTATTTTTCCTCTGTCTTACAAGAGAATGCATCTCAAGTTTCTATGAATTACTTGAAGTTTGGCAAATTTCTTCATAGTACTTAAAAATTCTATAAAAGTAAAACCACTTGGTGTGTTAGCTTTGAGGTTTTTGTAATGTTATTGTCTGTAATGATTCACTTCAAATACTGATTCAGGATCCGTGGTCTATTTGTATATGTTGAAGTTTATGTGACAAAAGAAAGTTGTCTGTCCTGTTAAATACTAAACTACCAACTTGGTAATTCAGGTTGATTTCCAAGTAACTTTTGCTTTGCATTTCTTAGGTAAATATCTGTTAAATAAGTATCTAAAAAGTACTTAAAATTAAATGTACTCATTGAATTAATTTAAATAACACAGAAACTTCTTTTTTTTTATTTTAATTGAGGCTACTTGTTTCAAAGTGGTCATTATTACCTCAGGCTAAAAATGTACATTTCATGTGTCAAAGCTAAAATTTTGCTTTTAAATAAAAGAATGAAAAAGGGAGTAAAGATCTGGGATGGTAGGTATATCACCAAATAAATGATATTTTTTGGTTGACTGGTACCAAGAGAAATAAGAGATATCTTTAGAGAATTTTCTACATAATTAGCTTTGTCTTGATGTCCAACGACAGAATTTTGACCTGAGGGTAATAGAGAGGAAACACTTGCTACCAGTAAATCGTGGTTTGTAGAGAATTTTTTTGTTGAATATTTCTCAAAGGTGCTTTCCAATGGAAAGTCCTTGAAGAGGGAGAAGAGTGGTCTTGATTTTTGAATCTCTGTGTAGTAGCGACTCTGACGGACAATCCCTTCTACATAGCATGTTCCTGGAAAAGAAGTGTGTTCAGGCTGGTCAATGTCATTGCTTTTCATGAAGTGAAAGAACACAAATAGTATTAGCTGGGAGTGTGGTGGTGATTTTGACTTTCCTAGCGGACATTTTTACAGAGAATCATTATGTTGCAGGAAGGGGGACCCCTTCCAGGGTCTGAAACTGGGCTCTTGTCTAACACTCAGAAATAAACTGTCCAAGGAACACATGTGCTGATAAAGCAAGAGATTTTATTGGGAAAGGGGGCCCAGGGGCCAGGGGGTGTGTGAGGGGAAGCAGTAGGGTAAGAAGAACTGCTCTGCCACATGGCTTGCAGTCTCAGGTTTTATGGTGATGGGATTAGTTTCCAGGTTGTCCTTACCCAGTCATTCTGACTCAGTCCTTCCTGGTGGTGCATGCCTTGTTCAGCCAAGATGGATGCCAGCAAGAAGGATTCTGGGAGGTGGCCAGACACGAGGTGTCTCCTTTTGACCTTTCCCTAACTCTTCTTGGTGGTGGTGGCTTATTAGTTCCATATTCCTTACCAAGACCTCCTGTCGTAAAATAACTCTTGTAACTGGTCACTGTGGTGCCTGGCGATTTCAGTCAGTGTGCTTCCCCTAACAATTATTTTAATGCTTTCGTAAATCTTTCCTTTAGTTATTCTATTCCTGGGAGTGATCAAGTGGAAAGTATTATTTTAAAATCATTAAACTTTCAAAAGGGGAAGTTTTAGGGAATATTGCTTTTCATTTCACAAGTCTGATGATATGTGTAGGAGTAAACTTTGAAAGACATGATAAAAATACCTTAATAATATTTTATATTATATCATAATTCTAAAGGTTACGAATTAGGAGAGCTTCCTTTCAAATTGTTGTTTCAGATTACAGAATTCCACCTGATAGAATATTAGGGTTCATGGGCATCCCTGGTGTATACAATAGGAGGAAACTTCCTTTCAAATTTTTGTTTCCCATTACAGAATCTCATCTGATAAAATATTGGTGTTTAAAAGCATCACTGTCACTTTCTGAATTGTGGGAAATCTAGAAAATCAACATAATATACACAGATTAGAATCCTCATACTGACAATGAACTGTATGACTTTGGGTAAATGAACCTCTTGGTGTCTCAAATTTCTTTAACAAATGCAGATAAGTGATGCTCAGTTATCTAAGCTATCCAGGGAGATTGTGATGGAGACCTCTCTGGCTGATAAAGGAACTGTGCTCCATAGGAGAGCAACTGTTCTCAGTTTCTGCCTGCTGCTGCTGCTAAGTCACTTCAGTCGCCTCACCAAATACTGTCCTAGAAAACAGCATCAATATTCTCCATACTTTTGTGAGGCGATCCTCTCAATTTAATCAAATCATTTTTATAAGATTAAATCAATCAATCATCCTGTCTATCTGTCCATCCATCCACCCACACGTCTATCTTTCCCCTCACCATCCCCGGGTGAATTAGAGTCCTACCTTCATAGAAGGCCTATGAAAGCAAATTGTAGTCATTTATAACATAGTAGAAAAATTAGTACTGCATTAACACTAAAAACAAGTTTTACCAATAAGTAGGTAAGTTACAGACATTGAAGAAAAAAATATAAATTTTAGAATTTCAACACAAAGAGGATAAATAGAGCATATTCTCCTAAATTATGTCTGTGACCTCAATGTTCATCAAAACTCATTCAAGACTGTTTTTACTGTTAGAAGAGGAGGAAGATATCCCTAGTCATCTCATATTTACAGGGCCTCAAAGACAAAGAAGTTTTCTCTGCTTATTAGTTAGATATGATTTATATCCATATTTTTAAAAGCTATTATACTTTATGATTTTTTTTTTGGTATAACTCAGAAATCAGAAGGTTTTTTTCCCCACCAATTATTTAAAAATCAAGTATTCTAGACAAATTATAAAGTACAAGAAAATATAGGGGATGTTTTGTTCTCCTTCAGGAAATTATTTCTGAAACATTACACTTCATGTTTATTTTCAGAAATACATTCTAGCTCCAGGTCTGTTTACTATGCACTTTAACACCTTTGCCCTACAGCTCTCTGATTCTCTAATGTCCTTTAGCTACAGGTGATAATGTTTTGGTAAGACTTAATCAGACATTACTGCTTTCTATTTTATGTCCTCCAGGTCAATAGAACAGCTACATCTGAAAACCAGAGCCAACATGGTAGCCCTGTTAATAGCATGCCTGTAATATCCCTTGGAATCATAGCTCCAGAATCATTCCGATTGTGAATTCTTTAAAACTGGTTTCATATCAATAGAGAAAAATGATAAAGTATTTTCAAATTATAGCATTGTTATAAATATCACAAAATGATTTTTAAAAATCAGCTTGGATTTCTCCAGTTGACCTAGTTATCAAAATGCATTTTTTAAAAAAAAGGAACATGTGAGCATTTCTTGGTTCAGATATTTTCTGCAGTGAGCTTGGTAAACAGAGTGTTGTTTTAGCCTCAAAATGTAAGCCTACTGTCTATAAAAACAGGAAGGTGCAGGCCTGCAGGTAAAATTTCAAAGCCAACACAGTTTTTGCTGTCTGAAGCTCACCAAAGTTAGCATTTTTTTTTTCCTAGTAAGCTCTCAGAAATACATTTAACAACTTAACTTGAGGCCTCTAACAAAGCTTCATGATGACTTTAAAGCAGGACTAATCCTAGGCTTATCTCCAAATTCCAGGCAACCTTTGCGGCATCCACATGGAAAATGTTGAAATGTGTGAACTAAGCTGCAGCTTAGCCTCAGAGACGGGGCATATTTGAACCTGACAATTCTCTAAACTTGGTGTGCTTAGATGAATTCAAGTTCAAACCAAGGGAACTCGCAGGAGAGTTGCTGACAAACTTCCCTTAACACAGATGGGGCAGGGGTGGGTTGCTACTGTGCCCTGGACATTGTGCACAGACACACACGCATAGTTACATGCATGTGTGTGTGTGCATGCGGGTACACACACACACACACACAGACACTCTGGTGCCTGCTTGTTTCAGACTTCCTGGACAGAAAAAAAAGGAAGCTGAGTGTTTGAGATTCACAAACACCTATTATTCTCCATATTCTAGTTAGAAAGAAAAGCAGAAGCTTGAAACCATCCTTCCTATCTTAGCAAAATCAGCAACCTTAATGCAATCCAGTTTACTCTTCCCCAGAAAGCATAGGTCCTCACTCCTCAAAAAGTGTGGTCCTTGGACCCGCAACATCAGGATCACATCGAGACTTGTCAGCCTGGCAGACCCCCAGGCTCCACCCAGACATGCCAGAATCTTCATTTCAACAAAATCTATGTGTCACTGTTATGAAAATCAAGGTTTCAGAGTAACGGTCATGTGTCTCAGAACTGGGACTGACGCTTGTCAGCCTGGCAGACCCCCAGGCTCCACCCAGACTTATCAGAATCTTCATTCCAACAAAGTCTACATGTCACTGTTGTGAAAATCAAGGTTTCAGAATAACGGTCATGTGTCTCAGAACTGGGACTGACGCTTCAGTGAGTAATATAGCTGCATAAATAGCTTAACTTCAAAAACCTTCTGTTTCTTATCCATACTATTATGACATACATTTTTCAATTTGTTCTTATTATTTAGCATTTAATTGATGGTGGATTTATAAATTTACAAGGGGACATTTGGGATGGGAATTCTATAGTATTACCTCTACATTATTTTATGGAGCATTTGTGAGCACATTTATTTGAAAAAATATTGAAATTTTCACAAATCTGTAGACATTTATTTTGCCTTCTTATGGACTCATTTTACAACAATTTTATATTGAATTTCAGGTTACTGCTGTTACGCCTCCCCAGCCAAACTTCACTCTTTGTTATACAAATGTGCCTTCCGATATTTTGCAGGTCTATTTTGCTTTGAAGCCATTTTAAAATGTTCTTGTCAAATTCAGATACCATATGTATGTGTACAGCCACACATACACACACATGCAGTTTAAGGTCCCTATTGCCATCAAAATCTTAGACTCTTCACATAGTTACAAGTGTCTATAAATCTTTAAAATACTGAAAATGTTTAAGTCATTTTACAAATGGTATTGACAAGTCTTGAATTCTTGAATTTCAGATTCTGTTTCACTCAGATACTCTCCTTTTATACTATTAAGGAACGTTGCCATAATCAGACAGATCAGTAGGCACAAGTTTTACAACTATTCAAAGTGGAAAGATATCATCGGCATGAAAAGATTGTAAAATAGATGAGAAATAGTATGCACGTCTATTTTACATAATAAGACACTGACATTAAGTGCATATAAACATTCAGAGATGCCAGTCAACAAAAATGCACATGTGCTGGTTTTCCGTCAGATCGTCTAGAGACTGCAAGATAAGCCATTTTTATGTCTCAGCTTTATTAAGTGCCAGTCACAGTAAATGAATCTTGAAAATGTTTAGATTTATTATTCAGATTTTAAGTTAAAAGATAACTGCATTTTAAAGTCAAAACATTATATTAAAAGCTAATAAGTAGCAGGAACTGAGAAAATGTTATAAAACTCAATTGCATTCTTTTCTGTTTAGAAATTTGTTATCATCTGCTATCGAATTGAAAGAAAGAATATTGATTTCTGATATTTGCATATCATGCCATATAATGACAGTTCTGTTTTAGTGATTATTTAGCATTTATCACTGAAAGTTTGTCCAGAGTATAGAGGGGTACTGTTTTCTGGGGCATGCATATAAATGTAGAACAGTTGCATGTTATCAGTATCAGAGGAAAACCAGCATGGCAATTTCTAAAGAGTTGTCCCTTATTCACTAAGTTGTGTCCAACTCTTTGTGACCCCATGGATACAGCACGCCAGGCTCCTCTGTCCTTCTCTATCTCCTGGAATTTGCTCAAACTAATATCCATTGAGTCCATAATGTCATCCAACCATCTATCCTCTGTCGTACCCTTCTCCTCCTGCCTTCAATGTTTCCCAGCATCGGGGTCTAAAGAGTATGTTTTGGAAATTCTAAAACACAAAATCAAGTCATTTGTATTCATAAAATAAGAGTCCTACTCACCAATGGAAAAATATGCTTTAATATAATCTGTCTTGGAAGACAAAACACTCCTAGGATTTCTCATCCTCTTTGTTGTTCATTGTTGAGTCGTCTCCTCTCTGTGACTACATGGACTGCAGCAGGCCAGGCTTACCTGTCCTTCAGTATCTCCCAGAGTTTGTGCAAACTCATGTGCATTGAGTGGGTGATGCCATCCAACCATCTTATCCTCTGTCATCCCCTTCTCCTCCTGCTCTCAGACTTTCCCAGTATCAGGGTCTTTTCCAACGAGTCAGCTCTTCACATCAGGTGACCAAAGTATTTGAAGCTTCAGCATCAGTTCTTCCAATGAATATTCAGAGTTGATTTCCTTTAGGATTGACTGGTTTTGTCTCCTTGCAGTCCAAGAGACTCTTGAGACTCTTCTCCAACACCACAATTCAAAAACATCAATTCTTCGGCACATGGCCTTCTTTATGATCCAACTCTCACATCCATACATGACTACCGGAGAAATCATAGCTTTGACTACAAGAATGGCCAAGTGATGTCTGCTTTTTAATATGATATCTAGGTTTGTCATAGCTTTCCTTCCAAGGAGCAAGTCTCTCTCTTTCTCTTTCCTTTAAATTAAAATACAGTTTCACATGATATAAATGTCTATGTAAACCAAGGACATATCTGACACATTAATGAGAGGTATGTGTCCTTGCTGAGCCCCATCTTTATTGTAAAATTCAAACTAGCATCTTGCTGCTCTCTTTTCTTCAGTAGAGCAAGTAAATAACCCCTCCAGCTTCGGGGATTTTTCCTGAGTATTACAAATTCTCATGAAGATCACGAGCCTCATGATGACCATTGGAATGCTTTTTTTATTCAAGTAGAGACAAATTATTTTAAGTAGGTTCTTATTTTGAAGATCAGGATAAAAGTTCTTGACATACTATAAAGGCATGTGTTATTCCTGATGAATTGTTTCATGAATTAGTCTTTACATGACTGGCCCTAGAAGATTCAAGCTGGTTTTAGAAAAGGCAGAGGAACCTGAGATCAAATTGCCAACATCTGCTGGATCATCAAAAACGCAAGAGAGTTCCAGAAGAAAACATCTATTTCTGCTTTATTGACTATACTAAAGCCTTTGACTGTGTGAATCATGACAAACTATGAATTCTGAAAGAGATGGGAATACCAGACCACCTGACCTGCCTCTTGAGAAACCTGTGTGCAGGTCAGGAAGCAACAGTTAGAACTGAACATGGAACAACAGCCTGGGTCCAAATAGGAAAAGGAATACGTCAAGGCTGTATATTGTCACCCTGCTTATTTAACTTCTATGCAGAGTACATCATGAGAAATGCTGGGCTGGATGAAGCACAAGCTGGAATCAAGATTGCTGGGAGAAATATCAATAACCTCAGATATGCAGATGACACCACCCTTATGGCAGAAAGTGAAGAAAAACTAAAGAGCCTCTTCATAAAAGTGAAAGAGGAGAGTGAAAAAGTTGGCTTAAAGCTCAGCATTCACTAAGATCGTGGCATCCAGTCCCATCACTTCATGGCAAATAGATGGGGAAACAGTGGAATCAGTGGCAGACTTCATTTTTCTGGGCTCCAAAATCACTGTGGATGGTGATTGCAGCCATGAAATTAAAAGACACTTGCTCCTTGGAAGGAAAGTTATGACCAACCTAGATAGCATATTAAAAAGCAGAGACGTTACTTTGCCAACAAAAGTCCATCTAGTCAAGGCTATAGTTTTTCCAGTGGTCATGTATGGATATTTGAGTTGGACTACAAAGACAGCTGAGCACCAGAGGAGTGATGCTTTTGAACGTGGTTTCGGAGAAGACTCTTGAGAGTCCCTTGGACTGCAAGAAGACCCAACCAGTCCATCCTAAAGGAGATCAGTCCTGGGTGTTCATTGGAAGGACTGATGTTGAAGCTGAAACTCCAGTACTTTGTCCAGCTGATGTGAAGAGCTGACTCCTTGGAAAAGACCCTGATGCTGGGAAAGATTAAGAGCAGGAGGAGAAGGGGATGACAGAGGATGAGATGGCTGGATGGCATCACCAACTCAATGGACATGGGTTTGGGTGGACCCTGGGGGTTGGTGATGGACAGGGAGGCCTGGTGTGCTGCAGTTCCTGTGGTCACAAACAATCAGACTCGACTGAGCAACTGAACTGAACTGAGAAGGTTCAGAACTTTGGGGATTACGTCTGTCTGTCTTCTAAATAAACTCATAATATATCAAATTTGATGAAATTTGTTTCAGTTCACTTTGAGTAAAACATATTTAACTGAATAAAAATAAATTTGCTGAGACTTTCATACTAATAGGCATTTTATGTAGTGTTAATTAAAAACTGTTTTTAAAATGTTTTAATGTAGAATTTGAGACTAGAGTTTGAGAATGGACCAGTTCTAGATGAATTTTGAGAACCAAAAATAAGTATCTTGGAAAACGTGTAATAGAATGAAGAGGCACACTTAAGTTTGATTGGCTAGTTGGGCTGTAGTTCAGTTCAGTTCAGTTCAGTTCAGTCGCTCAGTCGTGTCCGACTCTTTGCGACCCCACGAATCGCAGCACGCCAGGCCTCCCTGTCCATCACCATCTCCCGGAGTTCACTCAGACTCACGTCCATCAAGTCCATGATGCCATCCAGCCATCTCATCCTGGGTCGTCCCCTTCTCCTCCTGCCCCCAATCTCTCCCAGCATCAGAGTATTTTCCAATGAGTTAGGTACCAAATATTAAAGCATATTTCACAGTTGAAAAATTTTATTATTGCCTTCTTTTTCTTTATCGCTTAAAATATTCTGTGTATTTAATTAAATGAAATAAATTAAAAATAATGTAACTCCTGTGAGATCTTTAAAAATGCCATACAGAAAATTTAGTCCATTGGGGATTTATAAGTATTTGTATTTCCTCTATTCGTTGGCTTTAAGCATTTAAAATTATTTTCATTTAAAATAATGATACATCTCATCTAATTGTCATTTTTCTAACGAGTATTTTGCTCTTTTACAGTTTCATTCTCTTCTTAATGTTAGTTTAAGGTGTATGAGATTGTCATTGTAGAACATTA
>SJYQ01002371.1:80090-95166 GCA_006410935.1 Redunca redunca | reverse complement strand
ACATTAATGTCATCTTTTCTAGAACATTAATATATAATTTTGTAAATCATTGTCAATTAATTGAACATTGTCATTTTTTGTAGAACATTAGATGTATAATTTAATGTATTTCAACCTTCATAGGAAACCATCTTAAAACCTCTCTCTAAACTGAATAATTATTTAGGACTCATGGTTTAAATCAGGCCTTTTAAAGACAGGGAAGGGCAATTCCCACCCTGAGTTGGTGGATGTGGGTAAGCCCCTCGCTTTCCAGTTGCTTTTTCTGGATGAAAACTGCACGTGGGTGAATTAATATAGGTTTGGCAAAGAATAGGATGCTTCTTTTCAAAGCAAAACTGTTACAGCTCACTGATGTCACAAGGCATGACTTCCTCAAGAAAAAATAAATTGCACAATCCATTTTATGGCCGATTAAATCCCATTTATTTTCCTCACAGACAGCTGTTTTGAGTAGGATTGCCACTCATTTGAAACCATTTTCTGGATCCTAGGCTTCAGGTCTTGGGTAGGCACGACTTTCTCTGATGAAATAAAAGCTTATATTGTATGATTATTCCCCTTGTCAGCAAACCTCAGCTAGTGAGCTTTAATTTAAAAAAAAATTAGTATTTCAAACAGTTCTTTTTTGATATCTCAATATCCCTCTGCTCTTAATTAAAAAAGAAAAGCTCAATGCATTGACACAGTGCAAAAAAACTGAAAATAATGCCTTCTTTATCTTGACTTACAACAGTTCCTTAGAAAATTATCAGTCTCTCATCACTCAAGGTTTCTGATGAGGTGGCAAGTTTTAGACATCAAATGCGTCAATATATACGAAACACAATTTTATCAAAATTCTCTAATAAAAATTAAATCATTTATTTCCACTAAGGAACAATTCCACAGTGTCGTTCCTGTTCATTCACTCAGTCGTGTCTGTTTGCCACCCAATGGACTGCAGCACACCAGGCTTCCCTGTCCTTCACCATCCCCCAGAATTTGCTCAAATTCATCTCCATTGAGTTGGTGATGCTATCCAGCCATCTCAACCTCTGTCGCCCCCTTCTCCTGCACTCAGGAATCTTGTACAGTGAGTTGGTGAGTCTTTTACAGAAGAGTCTCTTACAGTGAGTCAGTCTTTGAATCAGGTGGCCAAAATATTGGTGCTTCAGCTTCAGCCGCAGTCCTTCCAATGACTGTTCAGTTTGTTTCTTTTAGGATTGACTGATTTGATCTCCTTGCTGTCCAAGGGACTCTCCAGAGTCCCCTCCAGCACCACAGTTTGAAAGCATCAATTCTTCAGTATTCAGCCTTCTTTATGGTCCAGCTCTCTCATCCGTACACGACTCCTGGAGAAACCATAGCTCTGACTAGACGGTTGTCGGGAAAGTGATGTCTCTGCTTTTTAATACACTGTCTAGGTTTGTCATAGCTTTTCTTCCAAGGAGGAAGTGTCTTTTAATTTCAGGCTGCAGGTAGGATCTTTGAGATGAAAGAAATGGCAGGGGATCTTGGTACTTTTGTCTAAAACTTTACAAAGTTTTATACATCTAAGTTTTATAGACGAGTAAATGGAGACTCAGGGAGGTGACATCCTAAGTCACACATGAGGGCAACTTTATATGCAGACATAAATGCTACATTAACCTCAAATGGATAATGTTTCTGCTTAGGGAGCCTGGATTCCTCTCCTCTGCAGTTTTCTCATATGTCTAATTCTGAGAAACTAGAATCATTCTGATAAGTACCTGTAATTTGATAAAGCTGGGCTACAGTTACATAGACATTCTAGATAATTGAATCTAATTTATTACCCATTTTCGCCTTGGGTTCAGGATCATGATAAAAACCTTTTCACTGTGTACACACACATAGTAGAATGGAGAATCTGTGAGAAAAATAATAACTCGAATGCACAAATCCCAATGTCCAAAAGGCCTTATACCCTTGCAGGGGGGGCAATCAGGTCTTTCCTCCTGGAGAAAAGAGTGTTTCTAACACTGAGAGGGTCAAAAAGTGATAACGTATGTCTTAAAACATGGATATGCTTAATGTTGCTTCTCAGGCTGATTCATAGTAGAATTTATTAAGGTAAATGAACAGGCTCTAGGCTGACCCCTTGTAGATCATCTAAGTCTGCCTTCACTCTGGATGTATTGTTGCGAATTTAGTCTGCCTCACTTCACAGAAACTAGGACACTCTTGAGATTGCTGCAGGGGAGGGAGGGACACACTGGTGTAAAATATTCCAGAATGTGAGAATCTTTCTGGGACTGAGAAGCTGTTGGTGGGGGCGGGGGAGGGGGGATGCCTGATCAAATATCTAGTATCGGATTGAATACTAATGAAAACATACTTATTTTTTTCATTTTTTCTGTTTTATCTCCTAAAACTCTATATGGAATATGTATCCACGAGCCACTTAAAAACCTAGTGGCTGCCTCATCGCCCAGAAAACACTGCCCCCTACATTGTAGTGGGACAGTGACCCAAGGAAGCTTAATTTTCCACCTTGAATAAACTTGAACTCTGTAACTTATCATTTTGACTTTGCATATTTCTACAGGATAAATTGGGCTTCCCAGATGGCATTAGTGGTAAAGAATTTTCTTCCCAGTTCAGGAGACATAAGAGACAGGGGTTAGATCTCTGGATTGGGAAGATCCCTGTGGAGGAGGGCATGGCAACCCACAACAGTGTTCTTGCCTGGAAAGTCCCATGGACATAGGAGCCTGGAAGGCTACAGCCCATAGGGTCGCAAAGAGGCAGACACGGCTGAAGCCACTGAGCACAAGCACGCAGGATAAATTAAGGCTACCGCCCACCTAATGGAGATAGACTACAGGTTTGAAATAACATGTAAGCAATTGATTTCTTTCAGATTGGGTACGTTTTTTCCTTTTAGTCTTGTTCACTTGAAACATGTAGAAAATAAATGAAAGGTTCTGTGGAGAAAAGCTATCTATTTATTTTACAGTATTGAGGATTATAAAATCATGGGGTCATTGGGACACAGAAATATAGCAAGCAGATAACAGCCTATGTGTGAAGAGTCTTGAATCCAAGTCTCAGCTCTGCCACTTCAGGTCTAGGGAACTTAGAAAGGATTGATGTACCCCTAGATTATAGAAACATCAAGCTATGATTTCACTATTTTTTCCCTTTCAAAAAAAAATTATCTCTAAACTGAAAGGTTTGGAAAAATAAGTCACTTGCTATAGAGAAGAAGATAGCAGGAAAATCCATGACCACTTCAAATAAGCTCAAGCTTGAAGGTCTAAATGATTGCCATGAGCTTGGAAAAATTACAAAATTTATCTTTTAACCGTGAATAATCTTCATGAAATGATGAAGGAAATAACTTCTCAAGACTGGAGTCTGATAAATGTAGAGTTTATATCTGTAAAAAGGCACATTTCAGGTTCCAAAGTTCAGTTCACTTGTTTATATTTTGGAAAAGGTTTTTTTTTCTTTTAAAGGAATTGCATCCATGCTTTTTAAGTAACACTACTAGGCAGTAGTGTTACTTAAAAGCTGGAGAAGACTTTTGAGAGTCCCTTGAACTGCAAGGAGATCACTGCAGTCCATTCTAAAGGAAATCAGTCCTGAATGTTCATTGGAAGGACTAATATTGAAGCTGAAGCTCCAATACTTTGGCCACCTGATGCAAGAACTTGGAAAATACCCTGATGCTGGAAAAGATTGAAGGCAGGAGGAGAAAGGGGCAACAGAGTATGAGATGGTTGAATGACACTACTGGCTCAATGGACATGAGTTTGAGCAAACTCTGGGAGACAATGAAGATAGAAGCCAGCTGCAGTCCATGTGGTTACAAAGAGTCAGATGTGACTTGGAGACTGAGCAACAGTGCAATAGTGATGCTCATGGTAGCAGGAAGTACTAGGGGTCAACACAAGTCTGTTAAATGTCAGTCAAACATCATCCCTGGATGGGAGAAAGGGATGACTTCCAAGCTTAGACCTGGGACTTTCTCACTATGCCAAGGAGTGACCATAATTTAATATGCCCTCAGGGGACCACATTGCCTTGCCCCCTTGGCTCCCTCATACAGCAGATGGCTTTATAGGCCACTCTTTTAAACATCTGAGATTACCTCAATTGCATGGCATTGAGCAGCCTGTAGGTGCACTCACCTGCTAAACCACTTTGTCACACATGCTTCTCTAGGAAAGGTGAGACATACATGAGTAATGGTGTTTCCACTTAAATAGAAACCAGGCTGAATAGGAGATGTCTTAATAAGATAAGTCTTGGTGGTATGCTAAGCTCCCTGGAATCCCTGAAACTGTCGTTTTTGCTGGCCATAGTCTTTATGTTTTCCTTTACTTGAGGTCACTATAACTCAATATGAAGCCCTAAAGAGACCCAGACAGCTTGGCAGTCCTGACATCCTAAGACCATAGGTGACACGATCATCTTGTAAATCACCATAGGTCCCTCATTGCATAAGAATTATGAATCAAAAGGAGAAGTCATTCTGATGGGCAAAGATTCAGGGAGGTATAAACCAGACATTCCTTCATTTAAATATCTGTAGTTCGTTAGTAGCAATTAGTCAGCCTAATGGGAAACACTGAAAGCTCATCAGTGATGTTTTCTTAGCCACACGCTTTCTTTCTGCAGAAACGCTTTCTCATAACTGGCAAGTAGGACTGAAAAATAAGGTGCCCTTAAAATGAATCCCAGGGACGGGGGAGCCTGGTGGGCTGCCGTCTATGGGGTCACACAGAGTCGGACACGACTGAAATGACTTAGCAGTAGCAGCAATCATGACAACCTTGAGTTTAACCATCTGGTAATCTGGAAACTACATGTTCATCTGCAATGACATGACAACTTCAACAGTGTATAGTTTGAAGGTGGGAGGAGAAGGGGATGACAGAGGATGAGATGGTTGGATGGCATCACTGACTCAATGGACATGAGTTTGAGCAAGCTCTGGGAGTTGGTGATGGACAGGGAAGCCTGGTGTGCTGCAGTCCATGGGGTTGCAAAGAGTTGGACACAACCGAGCTACTAAACTGAACTGAACAGAAAGTATAGTTAATCAAATAAGGCCACATTGACTAGAGATCAGGGACCTGATGAACGATTCCAAAAATTGTATCATCCAGCATGGAGGAACCATAAAGGAGACTCCACTTAGGAAAACTTGGGGTCTGAAATCAAAAGGACTATTGCACTTGACTTTATAACCTACTTCGGAACTGTCTGTGATTGCACTGCTCATGGTAAAAATTGTAAAATATTACTCATTGGTAGAACTTGAAAGAGAATAGCCATGAATACTTCCAATGAAGATGTGATTCCTTTGTATCAGACTGTCGACCCAAAGGCACATCTGTTGTGTGTAATTATTCAGATCAAACCCAGGTATCACAGAGTGAACTCTTCTGTAGGCCAGAGGCAGTTTCTTTCAAGCCCTGAGTAGAAGGCTGCATTCAATATTTTCAGCTTGTTCCCTAATTGCCTTTCTCTGTCTCTCCTTATCTTTGAAAGGAATGAACCTACTCCATGGTTTCATGTTTAGACACCTGATCATTAAGGATAGTGTGTAACATGATTCAGCAAATGAATATAGCATGCCAAACATATGTTTCAAGTTTTAGGAATGCTAGCTACTTAATTTCTATGTCGGGCATGGTCCTCTTCCTCTGTCTTTGTCTTGTCTTAATAAAAAATTAAAACAAGGGTGATTCAAGAGGGAGGGGACATTAGTATACCTATGGTCAATTCATGTTAGTGTAGGACAGAAATCAAACCAATATTGTAAACCAATCATCAATCAATTAAAAACAAATATAAAAAAAATAACAGAGCAGAAATCTCACTCAGGTAAGATTTATTAAACAAGTGACATGAGAAAATACACTCCCCAGATGTGAGAGCGGACTAACTCCATAAGAGTGGTCCCACCCCTTTAAGGTTTTTATTTTCATATCCTTGTTCCCTCCCCCAAGCAGTCCTAGGAGTCCAGTTTGTTTTGCCCCTTGTCAAAGAGCGCGTATATGCAAGACCAATTAGGAAAAATGACTTGCTGGGCATGTTTTTCCCCCCAAAGCTCCAGGCTGTAGATTCTCCTTTTTGTTCTGTTTTTCACAGGCTTTTTAATGTTTTTGTCTCCCTTTTAGCTGCAGATTTTTAGCCACAATTTTGGACTCTTTACCTACCATCTCTAAAATTTGTTTTTACCTCTTTCAGAATTAAAAAAAGGGTTATCCTGCTCATTTTAGGGGAAACTCTGAGTCTGTACTACAGAGTAGTTAATATTTTATAGTAAATTCAAATCCCTTAGCAAGGTAGGTTGAACTTCTGAGATGATTTGGCCTGGTGAAGGCTCTTTCCTGGTGAGAGATGTTAATTACAGGACATCATTGGTAACAGCTACAGTGATTGATCTGTTCAAGTACTTTAAGCCCCTGTCTCTTTTAGGATCAGAGAAGAGCTGTAAGGGAGCTGAAATCCAATGTGCCCAGTAAGAAAGCTACCCATGCTCTCACATCAGTGCTTAGCTTCATTCCTTCTGGTGTTAGGGAGATGCTTACAGTTTATGGTTCTACACTTGGTCTAAAAATGGACCCTAGGTTAAGCTCTTGCCAAAACACTGCAGGGTGAATAATATCAACATCTTCTATTCATTTTCAGTGTCAGAAAATGAGGTTAATTTTCTTATTTTATTGACAGTGAGTCAGAAGCAGCAGAAAATGGGGCACAGTGTCTAAGGGCGGCCCCTGGGCTGTGCTCCACCCTAATAACAAACTAGTCACGTCAGCCAGTGTCTCCTCCTTCCCTTCTCTGTCATGAGAAGGGTGGTTAAGTACGTGCTTTGGGCATGGTTGTAGGCGTGAATTGTGGCTTTACTTTTACTGATGTTGTCACCATGAACAAGCTATTTATCTCACTTGTCATGTACTCATTGGGAGGTAGAGTTTCTGCATTTAAGCAATTAGAACTTTGGTGGGTATAAACTAGGCACTTAATAATTTAGGCTGTTATTGTCTTTTCTATAAATGTTGAAATTGAACTAGATGCCTATGGATTCTATCTCCAACAGTTTTGGGTACAGAATTAATATATTTGCCTCAGAGATGATTAAAACATGTTTAAACAAGTAATTATTTATTTCCTTTAAAACTATAAACTTAGAATAGTTGCAGCACGTTGGTGGAAAAATTACCTAAACCTCAACAGGGACAAACACATTATCTTTAGGGGTTTCTGGGCTCACTGTGTTTTCATCAGGATGACTCTGGAGCTATATAGTACCATTGAAAATTGCAATTCTGNTTTCTGCATTTAAGCAATTAGAACTTTGGTGGGTATAAACTAGGCACTTAATAATTTAGGCTGTTATTGTCTTTTCTATAAATGTTGAAATTGAACTAGATGCCTATGGATTCTATCTCCAACAGTTTTGGGTACAGAATTAATATATTTGCCTCAGAGATGATTAAAACATGTTTAAACAAGTAATTATTTATTTCCTTTAAAACTATAAACTTAGAATAGTTGCAGCACATTGGTGGAAAAATTACCTAAACCTCAACAGGGACAAACACATTATCTTTAGGGGTTTCTGGGCTCACTGTGTTTTCATCAGGATGACTCGAGCTATATAGTACCATTGAAAATTGCAATTCTGAATAATACAGAGTCCAGGGAGCTCCTCATATGAGGTTTGGATAATTTAAGTAAATTAGTTATTTTAGAATTTAATTATTTATTCTGATTAAATAAATCTAGGAAATAGAGTAGTTTAATTTGTTTTTTTGTTGCTATATAGTTGTGTCCAACTCTTTGCAACCCATGAACTACAGCACAGCAGGCTTCCCTGTCCTTCACCATCTCCTGGAGTTTGCACAGACTCATGCCCACCAAGTCAGTGATGCCATCCAACCATCTCATCCTTTGTTGCCCCCTTCTCTTCCTGCCCTCAATCTTTCTCAGCATCAGGATCTTTTCCAGTGAATCAGCTCTTCACATCAGGTCACCAAAGTCTTGGAGCTTCAGCTTCAGAATCAGTCCTTCCAATGAACACTCAGGGTTGATTTCCTTTAGGATGGACTAGTTTGATCTCCTCACACTCCTAGGGACTCTGGGTTGCACTGTAGTTAGGATTCTGAGCTTTCACTGTCATGGTCTGGATTCAATACCCGACTGGAGAACTGAGATCCCTCAAACCTCAAGCACAACCAGGAAAAAAAAAAAAAATCCACTCAAAGTATCTCTAATTAACTTAGTGAAATGCACCTTCTGACTTGTTCTGTCTCCAGGTTTGTCCCGCTGAAATCCATCACTCATTATCAAAATGACTTTTATTACCACCAAAACTTTGCCAATCACTTTCTTTTAAAAAACCACCTTTGCTTTCTGGGGTACCCACCCTAGCCTGCCCCTTGGAGTCCACTCTTCCTCAAGAGACTCTGAGTTCTTGACTTTTCTACTCACCTTCTCTGAATTCTGTCTTCCAGTTGTTGCCATTGAAAAACCAAAATGGCAGGTTTTCCCTCCACACAGTGTATATTAGTCACCTTTGATATGTTTTCAGTCCTACTTTCTTGACCTGAAATGTATCTCCATAAAACGTCTCTTGTGTCTGTACCCCTATTTTGATTAATCCTTTAAGACTAATATGACACCTTCAGCCCACTTGCCTTGAACTTACTGTTGCTAGCCAAAATCTCGGCTTTCTCCACCCACCGAAGCTGAATAAAACACATGGAGAAGAATTTGGAGGAAACAGAAAGGTGGCTTTAATTCCAGCTGGTGGAGAGGGGAACATAGTCTGCTCATGCCTTAAGAACTGTCCCCTACTCCATGAGGAGCCTAGGGGCTTATATAAGATGAGGGCTCCCAGTCAGGAGTAGGTGATGAGGAACAAAAGTGTAAGAATCTTGTATTTTTCTTTCTCTTGCATTGTTTCAAGAACAGTCATAGACTGATGTCAATAACCCAGGAATTGAGTCCAACAGTCCACTGGCCCTTCCCTTTCTTTCTGATATCTAAAAAGAGAAAAATGCAAGAGATGGTTTGCAGACAGTGCTATAAAGGTAAGCACTAGATCCAGGATGTAATTAGCATAGAGTTGAAGTCACCTAGGCTTCCCAGGTGACTCAAACAGTAAAGAATCTGCCTGTAATGCAGGAGACCAGGGTCTTATTCCTGGGTTGGGAAGATCCCCTGGAGGAGGAAATGGCAACCCACTCCAGTATTCTTGCCTGGAGAATCCCATGGACAGAGAAGCCTGGTGGGCTACAGTCCATGGGGTCACAAAGAGTCAAATGTGACTAACACTTTCAAAGGATAATAAGTGCAAAATGTAGCTCATGCAGAGTTAGGGGGCAGAAAAGCAAAGTTAGTTACAGATTACAGATTAGGAAGCGTTAAAGTAAAAACTATGAATGTTCAGGCCTGCTCGCTGTTCTATCTTCTTTGTTCTCAGGAAAGGGAAATAAAACTCCTTCCTCTTTTTCCTTTTCACTGTAACATTACTATTTGAGAGGCCTAGAAAGGATTACTTTAAAATAATCAACAACTGCAAAATCCTGTGACTCAATTTTCCCAGCAGTAAAATGAAGATAATAGTACCCATCTCATTGAGAGGTCTTAAGAATTAAAGCGAATATATCTAAACTACTTAGTGCATGGCACAGAGAAGCCCATAACCATGTTGCACCTCCCTTTAAGGAATATTCCTCTTTACTGTTGTAATTTTCTCCATTAATATCATTTCAATTTCCACATTATTTGGATGTGCATTTCTGACTATCCCCACTACAAACTGGTGAGCTCCTTGAAGAAGGGGATTATCATGTTTATTTTTTTATGTCTGAGTCTAGGTCACAGCCATAAAAGTACTATGGATTGGACCAGCCTGTGTATTCATTCATACGCTTATCCCTGGGAAAAGAAACCATTCTTTTCTTCAAAAGTAAGCATATGAAAAAAAGGTTCAACTATTAGTAGAATTTATGTCTTCACCCGCTTTAGCTCATTAAATGAGAGATTCCACAAAATAGAAAACTTTGCCACTTCATATAGCAATATTTGTTAAAGATAATGGAGCTTCCAGCTACAAAATGCTTCTTTGCAACAGTTATCTCCAAGAGTAACAAGCTCATGACTTACGAAGTTACTCTCATTTTAGAGTTTGTAAGTAATTTAAGATATGGTATTAATTATTTTGGGCTTCCCTGGTGGCTCAGTGGTAAAGAATCTGCCTGTCATGCAGGAGACTCAGGTTCAATCCCTGGGTTGGGAAGATTCCCTGAAGAAGGAAATGCAATCCATTCTGGTATTCTTATCCAGGAAATCCCATGGACATAGTGCTACAAGTTATAACGTGTCCTATATAACATTTGAAAGTGGTGAAAAAAAATTAGAACACTTATGGTCTCTATCCTCACATTGGACAGTCAGCTCTGAGGGCAGATTCAGGTTTGTCACACTACATCCCCAATGGCTGAAATACAGAAGAGAGGATTCTTAATTAACATTTGCTAAATAAATGAACATATCATGGATGAAAAAGTCCCCCTTCATTTCAGAAGTAAAACCATAACCTCCTCAGCCCTCATGGTTACAGTGAGCTTCAATTTCAACCCTCATCTTGATTTTCTTCAAATTCCTTCTTAGGCATAAACTTCAGAATTCATCTGGCAACCTAACATGTGAAATCTTTTTGTGGGAGAGGGTGAGGGTGGGATGATTTGGGAGAGTGACACTGAAACATGTGTAATATCATATGTGAAACGAATCCCCAGTCCAGGTTTGATGCATGGTACTGGATGCTTGGGGCTGGTGCACTGGGACGACCCAGAGGGATGGTGCGGGGAGGGAGGAAGGAGGGGGGTTCAGGATGGGGAGCACGTGTATACCTGTGGCAGATTCATGTTGATGTATGGCAAAACCAATAGAATATTGTAAATTAATTAACCTCCAATTAAAATAAATAAATTTATATTTAAAAAAAATAAAAAATAAATAAGTAGACTTGGCAAAACAAACAAAAAAAGTCATATCAGTATATAGTACTTTCTTCTAAGTTTTAACGTTTAAGTAAGGACAAAAGTTCATGGAGTCGTATTAATTTGGTAACCCTGACAGAAATCAGAGATATTTTAAGAGCTTAAAAAGCCAGGCTGACCCACCTTTAGACACTGGGTATAATTGAAGACAATTTCAGCTTCCATTAAGAGTTCTGTTATGTGCAGGCCCTGTCAAAATCTAGAATAAGCCTTATGTCACTGCAGAAAAAGCAGCAATTCATCTCTATTTGTTTCAACTTGACACTGGGTGGTGGAGGATGGGAGACAGATAATTTGACAGCATGTGTTTTGGCGATGGCTATGGTTTATGGAAAGTTTTCTAATTTGTCATCCACTTTTTATTGTCTCTATTACTAAAGGTCATATAGAAAGTACATATATATTGTTTTCTCATAAGTGTTTTTAGGTAGTGCTTTTAGGTAGTGTTTCTAATTAGTGTTTTTACTTTGGCTAACAAAATAAAAACTCTTTGCTGTGTAACTTTGAATTTCAGTTAAAAATTGCAAATCTTACTGTCTTACTGTTTTGCTCACTGTGTTGTGCAGTGCTTAGTCAGTCAGCCATGCCCGGCTCTTTGTGGCCCTATCAGCTATATCCCGCTAGGCTCTTCTGTCCATGGGATTCTCCAGGCAAGAATCCCGGAGTGAGTTGCCATGTCCTTCTTAAGTCCCCTGCATGGGAAGGTAGGTTCTTTACCACCACTGCCACGTGGGAAGCCCTTTTTCTTCTTTCCTTAGGATTAAAAAAATATATAAACTCCTCCCCAGCTTCAGATGTTAGCTGATTGATGAATAGAAGGGACATAAAGTTTTCAGGTGTCCATTTGGTACAGGAAGTAGTCTCAACTGAGGAATTAGAATTTTCTGAGGTTTAGGCTTTAAAACTAACACCCCATGAGTTTCTGAGGTTTAGGCTTTAAAACTAACACCCCGTGAGTTGCAGTGTGCCATTTTTAAGGATCGATTTCACTGGGAGAGAGAGAACAGAGGCAGGGAGCACAATTCTGTTCATGTGGATAGCTCTGGGATTGCTTTCTCTTTGTTGGCCAACAGATATGCTGGCAATTTTCTCACCAGGCTGGCCAGATTGCAAGTTTGAAACGGGCTCCTGGTGGGGGAGTATTTTCATCTGTGTGGGTTCACCTGATGATTTATTGAGACAGAACGAAGTAGAAGTTGTACACCTCAGTCATTGGTTAGACCCTGATACAATTACCAGATAATGAATCTCCCCAATAAGAGCAAGTTTTCTTGAGATGATATTGATATCAGTGTAAACTTGTTCTCCTTTGTATATTTGCATAAGATCTCCAGTGGGAAAACTGTTAAACTGTGTGAAAGAATAGTGCTCCTATGAGATAAAACTTTTTCATCTCATTCACTGATAGTTTTTACGAAGTTATTTCAATGTCCTGACTTATATGCAAGAAATGAGAGTAAGGGCTGTGCTAAATCTTTAATTTTAATGGACGCATTAATGCAAATAGGTTTCTCATTTTGTACTTCTACAAATGGCCAGAACGAAATCTCCTGAATGAATAGTATAGATATACTATGTAAACCTTAGATAATATAGTTATACTATGTAAATAGTATAGTTATACATGTTTTCTTCCAAAAAAATTTAATTTCACCTTCTAAGACATGAATATGTATATGTCTCATGAATACATGAGAAGGCTAAAGTTTAAATTTATAAAACTTCAGGCTTTTAACCCTTTTTGTCAACGCCATCACTGTTCCATTAATTAATAAATGCTCTAGTTTATTTTTTCATATTAGCTGAGGACATAAAATGATAGCAAAAATATATCTGAAGAAAATTGTTTTATTTTTATTGTAAAAATTTTTTTCAGGGGAGAATACCAGCAAAATAATGTCTGTAAATAGGAGGGGCATAAAATTATCAGGAAGGCTTGCATTGGTTTTGCACTACATCAGGAATTATTAAATATCTTATATTGGTATGCAAGTACTACTTTACAATATTGTAAAGCAAATATCTTGCAATAAAAAATTTTTTTAAATAGGTCTACAAGATGTTTCTAATAATGATAACCAGGCTCTTATAGAAGAGCAGAGATGTTGTAAGTGCTGTGAATTACTTTTTCAATCACCCTTTACCAAAAGGGCCACATAAGTGTATGCCAAGCAAGAGCAAATCAGTCCATCCTAAAGGATATCAACCCTGAATAGTCACTAGAAGGACTAATGCTGAAGCTCCATTTGGCCACCTGATGCAAAGAGCCAACCCATTGGAAAAGACTCTGATTTTAGGAAAGATTGAGGGCAGGAGGAGAACGGGAATGACAGAGGATGAGATTGTTGGATGGCATCACCCACTCAACAGACATGAGTTTGAGCAAACTTCGGGTAATAGGAAGGGACAGGGAGGCCTGGAGTGCTGCAGTCCATGGGGTCACAGAGTCAGACACAAATTCATTACTCAGTAACACAGCAGTGCATGTGTGTGTGTGTGTGTGTGTGTGTGTGTGTGTGTGCATGCACATGTGTGCATGCTCAGTCCTTCCGTGTGCCTGACTCTTTGTGACCCCATTGACAGTGGAGCCCACCAGACTCCTCTGTCCATGGGATTCTCCAGGCAAGAATACTGGAGTGGTTTCCATTTCTTTCTCCGGGGGAGGTTCCCAACTCTACATGGTGCTATATATTCTGATGTAAAGTTCTAATACTGGATTTATGGTTCTTAAATAACTCTTGTTGCAAGAAAGAAACACTTGGCAGTTCCAGAGCTGGAGCACATTTCCAGGGAGTAGATACTAATGTTTGGAAGCTGCAAACTAGAGTCAAAAAGAGAACAAGACTGAGCCCCTAATTTATTTTCCTCACAAATGAGTATAAGAATGCAGCCCACACTCCAGGGTGCTGAGACGATGAAAGATGGCCTGTTTAGTTTGCAAATATTTGACACAAGATTAATGTCAATTAATGAAATAATACTGATCATGCATTTATAGTAAATATATTGTATACAAATAAACAGGCAGTAATTGAAATACCCTAATGGCAGAAAGCAAAGAAGAACTAAAAAACCTCTTGATAAAAGTGAAAGAAGAGAGTGAAAAAGCTGGCTTAAAACTCGACATTCAAAAAACTAAGATCATAGCATCCAGTTGCATTACTTCATGGCAAATAGATGGAGAAACAATGAAAACAGTGACAGACTTTATTTGGGGGGGCTCTAAAATCAGTGCAGATGGTGACTGCAGTCATGATATTAAGACACTTGCTCCTTGGAAGAAAAGTTATGACCAATGTAGACAGCATATGAAAAAGCAAAGACATTTGTCTAGTCAAAGCTATGGTTTTTCTAGCAGTCATGTATGGATGTAAGATTGGACCATAAAGAAAACTGAGCAACAAAGAATTGATGCTTTTGAACTTGGAGACAACTCTTGAGAGTCCCTTGGATAGCAAGGAGATCAAACCAGTCAATCATAAAGGAAATCGGTCCTGAATATTCATTGGAAGGACTGCTGAAGCTGAAACTCCAATGCTTTGGCCACCTGATGCAAAGAACTGACTCATTTGAAAAGACNAAATCGGTCCTGAATATTCATTGGAAGGACTGCTGAAGCTGAAACTCCAATGCTTTGGCCACCTGATGCAAAGAACTGACTAATTTGAAAAGACCCTGATGCTGGGTAAGATTGAAGGTGGGAAGAGAAGGGGATGACAGGGAATAAGATGGTTGGATGGCATCACCAACTCGATGGACATGAGTTTGAGTAAGCTCGGTGACTTGGTGACAGACAGGGAGGCCTGGCATGCTTGGGGTCCATGGGGTCACAAAGAGTTGGACACAACTGAATGACCAAATTGAACTGAAATACCAGTGACTTGTTGAAATTTAAATAAAATCTCTTTGAACTAAGTTACAAGAATATTTGGTTGGTTTGCTTTTTGTAACTTTATATTCAAATGAAGAAAAACTCTTATAATTTATAATTTCTACTCTAGAAGTTTATCTTTTGTTATAGGAACCTAATACTTGGTAATAAC
>SJYQ01002371.1:29854-65909 GCA_006410935.1 Redunca redunca | reverse complement strand
GTCTAGTCAAGGCTATGGTTTTTCCTGTGGTCATGTATGGATGTGAGAGTTGGACTGTGAAGAAGGCTGAGCACCAAAGAATTGATGCTGTTGAAGTGTGGTGTTGGAGAAGACTCTTGAGAATCCCTTGGACTGCAAGGATATCTAACCAGTCCATTCTGAAGATCAACCCTGGGATTTCTTTGGAAGGAATGATGCTAAAGCTGAAACTCCAGTACTTTGGCCATCTCATGCAAAGAGTTGACTCTTTGGAAAAGACTCTGATGCTGGGAGGGATTGGGGGCAGGAGGAGAAGGGGACAACAGAGGATGAGATGGCTGGATGGCATCACTGACTCGATGGACGTGAGTCTGAGTGAACTCCGGGAGATGGTGATGGACAGGGAGGCCTGGTGTGCTGCAAATCATGGGGTCGCAATGAGTCGGACATGACTGAGCGCCTGAACTGAACTGAACTGAACTGAATCAACAGATATTTTATCTTAAAGAATTAAAATACTTTTTTTAATAAAGAATTTTGTATCAGAATTTCACTGGCTATTTCAGTAATGCTATGAAGACAATTCAATAATTTAAAATACCCAGAACTTCAGATCCTCAATTTCTCTTAGGGAAGCGGTAGAAACAAATGTCCTTAGAAATATTCAGTTATTAAGGGAAGAAAACATTGCTCCAGCTGAACGGTTTTTGGGGAACAGAAACTTACCTGGATAATGAAGGGATTTCTGTGATACACCTGTGTCTCCAGGGCTATAGGAACAAAATTGTACGCTGAAAAGTTCTCTGGCTCTGGTGCTAGATCGTGTGGATTTGAATTTCTGCTGCTGGCTTATTGGCTTTAGGAAAACACATACAGTTCTCTCTACTTGTATTTACTCTTGTATCAAATGAGGATAAGTATTTGTGCCAAAATCTCAGAAGAGGCAAAATGATTTTGTCATAGAACATGTGAAGTATCTGGTTCCTAAGAGAAAGAACGTGAGAAGAATAACAGGAGAAGCCCTTCTACGCGCGGGATGACATCCTTCCTCCAAGTAGCAGCCCCTTAGCTCTCAGAGACAGCTCAGCCTCATCCTTCCGGTTGACATGTCAGGCTTCCCTGGGACCCAGGCATTGTTATTGCCAGGACAAGTTTTCCCTTAAACAAAATAGGTACATGTGAGCTTCTAACAAGCTGAGCAGCAGATGAATAACCTCACTTCTACTTTCAAGGAGCATCATTGTTCACTAAAGATACATTGGATGATGAAATATAGTGTCTTCTGAAAAGAAACCCTGCTTTATCTTAACTGAAAATGTTTGATAGGCAAAAGTCCTTATATAGCTATATGGAATGCCAAAATACTTGGGTGGTACAAAGGTGATCTATGGATTAATAGATTAATAGGTATGTAAGATTTCTCCATGATAACCCCATCAGTGATCCTGCTGTACTCAAGGAAGTGTGATGATTGCCTGACTGATTTGATTGTATTTACTTTCATAGGGTATTTGATTTTCACTCCTGGCATATCCTTAGTTATTCTGTTTATACACTAATGCCAATTTATTCAGGTCTCTGCTGAGAACTCAAAAAATTAAGAGAATTTTATATTATCTTTACACTTCAATTTCTACTATAGTTGTAAATTCAGTGTCCCACATGGTAGGTATAAAAAATTTGATAACGAGGTATACTTTATTCTAGATTTTTTTCATTATGAAATCTTTTCAGTAGAGAAACTACACATAAAAATTCAGTGAAAAATAGAGTCAGATTTAGGAGGTGAAGTTGGTTGGCTGGTCATCGTTACTACAATAAAAATCAATATACAGGTTATCAGATTTTCAGAAGTCTATAAAGATGTCTAAATTTTGGTGCTTCTCCTTGCCACAATTTTATATTAGCTCCACAATTTAGTTACCACTAGAAAAAAATCCTGTGCTTTTTTCTTTTTGTTGAAAATTATTTTCAAGCAGTTTAATGAAAGTAAATTGTTATTTTTTTATTCACATAGGATAATGTGAGAGTCATGGCATTTATGGGGCCTCCCAGGTGTTGCTGATGGTAAAGAACCTCCCTTCCAATGCAGGAGACATAAGAGATGTGGTTTCAGTCCCTGGATCAGGAAGATCCTCTGGAGGAGGGCATGGCAACCCACTCCAGTATTCTTGCCTGGAGAATTCCATTGGCAGAGGAGCCTAGTGGGCTACAGTCCATGGGGTCACAAAGAGTTGGATACACCTGAAGAAACTTAGCCGCAGAAGCACTATATCTTTTATATGTCATAAATGCATGGGTTCCCAACTTTTTTCTTGACCAGTAAACCCAGAGAATACCTGTGCCCTCCAGTAGTTTTTATGGTACCTCAAATTAGGTAAGGGTTTCCTAAAAACAAGAGATGATTCCTACCCAGTGCCCAAACCCAGTGGCTTTTCTCCTTTCTTAAGATTAATTCTCAATAAAACTACTCACCTGAATAATTGTGTTTTTGAAACCTTTGACTCTGGCTCAACAAAAATGTAGTCCCAACATCTAGGAAGTATGAGGATTTTCAGTGGGAATACATTGTTGTGACTTGAATGAAAACATAGAAAATATTCACAGAACTGCACGAATGCTGCTTTATTTTTAATTCTAATTAAAAATTTTAATCTTGAGCCTTTTATTTAATGCAGTAGTAAAACATGTAATTCAGTCCATTTTGTCCACTTACTTTCTGAATTAGTAACAAAAGATTCTTCACTTGGAAATTAAAAGTGTTCTTTATTAATTTAAAAATAATAACAACTAAATTAACATTTAAAAATAATCGATCTTGCAACATCATATTTTAAGGCTGATTTTTTTTCTGCCATGATACTTACTATATAATTACTAACAGTTGAAGTAAGAAAACTTTGGTAAGCATAAAGATTTAACATTTGAGATGGGATTAACAAATGATAGGAGTGTTGTTGTGCAATTGCTAAGTTGTGTTCAACTCTCTGCAACCCCGTGAACTGCAGCAAACCAGGTTCCTCTGTTCTCCACTATTTCCTGTAGTTTGCCCAAATTCATATCCATTGAGTCGGTGATGCCATCCAACCAGCTCATCCTCTGCCATCCCCTTCTCTTCCCACCTTCAGTCTTTCCCAGCATCAGGGTCTTTTCCAGTGAGTCAGTTCTTCACATCAGGTGGCCAAAGTATTGGAGCTTCAGCTTCAGCATCAGTCCTTCCAATGAACATTCAGGACTGATTTCCTTTAGGATGGACTGGTTTGATCTCATTGTAGTCCAAAGGACTCTCAAGATGGTAATGTACATAGATGTACATAAGTGTACCTGTGAGACAGATTCTACAGACGTATGATCATTAAAAAATATTGCATTTCATAAGCTTGATATAGTTAATATAAAGTCTTCAGAAGTCTTCCTATTTACATGATGCCCTAGTCCGCTTGGGCTGCTGTAACAAATATACCATAAACTGGGTGGCTTATCAACAGTAGAAATTCATTTCTCACAGTTCTTTTGCTGGAAGTCTGAGATGAGAGTGCCAGCATGGCCAGAGTTAATACTTATTGAAAGTTATTAGTCAGTTTCAGCTTAAGAAGGGATTCTGAAGACTGGTGGGAAAGTGAGCTGTCAAATAATGAGACTTCAGGGATGCTAATATTTATGAATAAAATGAATAAATATTTAAGTGGCATTTGTAGGAGAAATGGCAGATGAGGCATTGATGGTGATGCCATTCAGATGTGGGGGAGTGTTACTAGATTTGATACATTAGAGCCTGGCACTGTCCTCTCCAGATTAGATTAGCCTTTAGTTATCTGTTTATTACTTGAATTGTGTTTTGATATAAAGAAAGAAACTTAAGGCAGGAAGGCAAAGAGATTGTATTCCTTGCTGTGATCAAGTAGATAATTAAATACATGTGTGTGTGTGTGTGTTTTCTATGATAGTGATATTGGAAACAACTGGAAATTCCAAAAATTGGGGTCAGTACATCAACTGAAAAAATGTATTCAATCCATAAAGAATTTAATTTTCTAGGATTATCTTCAATGTCATAGAAATATAATAATGTTAATTTGTGTTCCTAGGCTTGATTTCATAAATGTTTTTGAGGGATTTTTATCATTGCCCTGCCAACTTTTCTTCTTCTTCTTCTGTTTGCTTTTTGCATATGAATGAATGGAATTGAGCTATTTAGAAGATTTAAATACTGAAAATCTTTCCAGATGACACTAGTGGGTAAAGAACCTGCCTGCCAATGCAGGAGACATAATAGACATGAGTTCGATCCCTGGGTTGGGAAGATCCCCTGAAGGAGGGCATTGCAACCCACTCCAGTATTCTTACCTGGAGTATCCCATGGAAGAGGAGCCTGGCATGCAGTCCATATGGGTCCATACATATGGCATGCAGTGCTTAGGGTCACAAAGAGTCAGACATGACTGAGGCAACTTTGAACACAGCACACAAATACTGAAAAAATGGTAATATTCCATCTATTCAAAGTAATCAGTTCTAAAAATTAGCAAAAGAAAATCCAGTTTTTTAATTGTCTTGTGATGCTTTTTTCCATGCTTTTTTGAAAAATCATATAAAAATTAAGAAATATATATAAAATGTGTTACATACATATGTATATATATTTACATATAAAACATACACATATATATAACTGCTACCTTTTAAGGGCTTCCTTGGTGGCTTAGAGGATAAAGTGTTTGCCCACAATGCCAAAGACCTGGGTTTGATCCCTGGGTAGGGAAGATCCCCTGGAGAAGGCAATGGCAACCCACTCTAGTACTCTTGCCTGGAAAATCCCATGGACGGAAGAGCCTTATAGGCTATAGTCCATGGGGTCGCAAAGAGTCAGACAAGACTCAGCGACTTCACTTCACTACCTTTTGAATGCCTTGAACATATGTTTAAATCTGCATGCTGAGTAGTAGATCATGTGAAGTAGATATTGTTTTCTGGTGCTGCTGGTGCTAAGTCGTTTCAGTCGTGTCTGACTGTGTGCGACCCCATAGACAGCCGCCCGCCAGGCTCCTTTGTCCCTGGGATAAGTGGAGGTAACATAGAATAATTAGTTATATCATCACAAATTAAACAAGTGAACTGTATTAATAATATGCATATCATTATGCATGTATAATATACATATGTATATACAAATATAAATATTTAAATATCTGTACACGTATATATCGGAGAAGGCAATGGCAACCCACTCCAGTACTCTTGCCTGGAAAATCCCACGGACAGAGGAGCCTGGTAGGCTGCAGTCCATGGGGTCGCAAAGAGTCGGTTCGGACACGACTGAACGACTTCACTTTCACTTTTCACTTTTATGCATTGGAGAAGGAAATGGCACCCCACTCCAGTGTTCTTGCCTGGAGAATCCCAGGAACAAGGGGGTAGCCTGGTGGGCTGCCGTTTGTGGGGTACACAGAGTCAGACACGACTGAAGCAACTTAGCAGCAGCAACACATGTATATTTAATTATTTATTGTAGATGTGTTTATATGCATACACATGCATAGAAATATCAATACATATTTATTTTACATAAATTTATATGTATATATACATAAACAAGGGGCTTCCCTTGTAGCTCAGTTGGTAAAGAATCTACCTGACAATGCAGGAGACCTGGGTTCGATTCCTGGATTGGGAAGATCCTCTGGAGAAGGAAATGGCAACCCACTCCAATACTCTTGCCTAGAGAATCCCCATGGATAGAGGAGCCTGGCAGGCTACAGTCCATGGAGTCACAGGAGTCGGACATGATTTAGCGACTAAACCACCATCACCACCATACACAAATAATAAATATTTATTGTTTATGTATATGCATATAAGCATATATATGCATATATAGACATACATNGACGTATGCTGCTGCTGCTAAGTCACTTCAGTCATGTGCAACCCCATAGATGGCAGCCCACCAGGCTCCTCCATCCATGGGAATTTCCAGGCAAGAGTACTGGAGTGGGGTGCCATTGCCTTCTCCAATAAAGTATACAAGTATATATATTGCAAAAAGTTAATAGTTCTTAATTCTGTCAAAGGATTACATGGGTTTTTTTTCTGGCTATTTTCCCCAAATTTCTGTTTTAATCCATACATTTTTACTGAGAAAAAATTGCAAGTGCACAGAGAAAAGAAGGAATATCTTGATTTGTGTGATCTGTGCTTTTAGTACAAGCTGAATCTTCATTAATCATCTGAGATTTTATTTTCTTCTATCAATTTCATAAATTCTCCAGAAGCTAGTGAGTAGTGTACACTCATATTAGCAACTTAGAGACCCAATAAATCAATTTCAGAACCCCATACTACATCCAAAAATGTATCTATTTAAATAAATAAATATATGTATTTAAATAAATGCATCTTTCTTAAAAATTATTAAATATATCTGTGATCTGTTTTTACTTCGAATAGAAGTGGTCCCAGATATGTCTCCCCATTGTAGCCATATGCTATTGCTACTTACTATGGAGAAAAGTCACTGCAGATGGTGATTGCAGCCATTAAATTAAAAGACACTTACTCCTTGGAAGGAAAGTTATCACCAACCTAGATAGCATATTGAAAAGCAGAGATATTACTTTGCCAACAAAGTTCCGTCTAGTCAAGGCTATGGTTTTTCCAGTGGTCACGTATAGCTGTGACAGTTGGACTGTGAAGAAAGCTGAGTGACAAAGAATTGATGCTTTTGAACTGTGGTATTGGAGAAGACTCTTAAGAGTCCCTTGGACTGCAAGGAAATCCAACCAGTCCCTTCTAAAGGACATCAGTCTTGGGTGTTCTTTGGAAGGACTTGTTCTTTGGTGCTAAAGCTGAAACTCCAGTACTTTGGCCACCTCATGCGAAGAGTTGACTCATTTGGAAAAGACTCCGATGCTGGGAGGGATTGGGGGCAGAAGGAGAAGGGGACAACAGAGGATGAGATGGCTGGATGGCATCACCGACTCGATGGACGTGAGTTTGAGTGAACTCCGGGAGTTGGTGATGGACAGGGAGGCCTGGCGTGTTGCAATTCATGGGGTTTCAAAGAGTTGGACATGACTGAGCAACTGAACTGAACTGATGGAGAAAAGTAAAACTTTTAACTAAATCAATGAACCTCTCAGCACTAGTAAAATAGCCTAGACAATAGTTGAAAAATCAAGGCTTGGTACTTAAATGAAGGCATATTTTATTCAACTTGATTTTGAAAAGAATTCTTATTCTAAATCTACTATTTATAGTAAATTTTACTCACCTTGACCAAGAATGCATTAAATCTTCACATAGATATTTAAGGGTTTCCCTGGTAATTTTTTGGTTGTTAATTTTAAAAGGTCTTGTAGGTCATAGAACCATTCAACTTCAGCTTCTTCAGCATTACCGGTCAGGGCATACACTTGGATTACCGTGATATTGAATGGTTTGCCTTGGAAATGAACAGAGATTATTCTGTCATTTTTGAGATTGCATCCAGGTACTGCATTTCAGACTCTCTTGTTGACTATGATGGATACTCCATTTCTTCTAAGGGATTCTTGCCCACAGTAGTAGATATAATGGTCTGCTGCTGCTGCTGCTGCTGCTGCTAAGTCACTTCAGTCATGTCCGACTCTGTGTGACCCCATAAATGGCAGCCCACCAGGCTCCCCTGTCCCTGGGATTCTCCAGGCAAGAACACTGGAGTGGGTTGTCATTTCCTTCTCCAATGCATGAAACTAAAAAGTGAAAGTGAAATCGCTTAGTTGTGTCTGACCCTCAGCGACCCCATGGACTGCAGCCCACCAGGCTCCTCTGCCCATGAGATTTTCCAGGCAAGAATACTGGAGTGGGGTGCCATTGCTAATGGTCATCTAAGTTAAATTCACCCATCCTGGTCCATTTTAGTTTGCTGATTCCTGGAATGTCGATGTTCACTCCCGCCATCTCCTGTTTGATCACTTCCAGTTTGCCTTGATTCAGGGACCTAACATTCCAGGTTCCTATGTAATATTGCTCTTTACAGCATTGGATCTTGCTTCCATCACTAGTCTCATCCACAACGGGGTGTTGTTTTGCTTTGACTCCATCCCTTCATTCTTTCTTGAGTTATTTCTCCACTGATCTCCAGTAGAATATTGGGCACCTACTAACCTGGGGAGTTCATCTTTCAGTGTCCCATCTTTTTGCCTTTGCATACTGTTCATGGGGTTCTCAAGGCAAAAATGCTGGTTTGCCATTCCCTTCTCCAGGGGACCACAGTTTGTCAGAACTCTCCACTCCGTCCATCTTGGGTGGCCCTACATGGCATGGCTCATAGTTTCATTGAGTTAGACAAGGCGGTGGTCCATGTGATTAGATTGGTTAGTTTTCTGTGATTGTGGTTTGCAGTCTGTCTGCCCTCTGATGGAGAAGGATAAGAGGCTTATGGAAGCTTCCTGATGGGAGAAACTGACTGAGGGGGAAGTGGGTCTTGTTCTGATGGGCAGGGATATGCTCAGTAAATCTTTAAAACAATTTTCTTTTGATGGGTGGAGCTGTGTTTCCTCCCTGCTATTTACCTGGGGCCAAACTCTGGTGGAGGTAATGAAGATAATGATGACCTCCTTCAAAAGATCCCATGCATTTACTGCTACACTCAGTGCCCCCAACCCTGCAGCAGGCCACCACCGGCCCACCTCCCCTGGAGAATCCTGGACACTCATAGGCAGGTCTGGGTCGGTCTCTTGTGGGGTCACAGCTCCTTTCTCCTGGGTCCCAGTGCACAAGGTTCTGTTTGTGCTCTCCAAGAGTCTATTCCCCAGTCCTGTGTGAGTTCTGGCAGCTCTATGGGGTTAATGGCAACTTCCTCCAAGAGGGCTTATGCCTTACCCAGCTCTGCTGCACCCAAAGCCCCTGTGTCCCCACGGCAGCCCACAAGCAAACACCCTCTTCCAACAACACAAGAGCAGACTCTACAGGTGGACATCACCAGATGGTCAACAGTGAAATCAGATGGATTATATTCTTTGCAGCCAAAGATAGAAAAGCTCTATACAGTCAGCAAAAACAAGATGGGAGCTGACTGTGGCTCAGGTCATGAACTCTTTATTGCCAAATGCAGACTTAAATTGAAGAAAGTGGAGAAAACCACAGAACCATTCAGGTATGACCTAAATCAAATCCCTTATGTTTCTACACTGGAAGTGAGAAATAGATTTAAGGGACTAAATCGATAAAGAGAGTGTCTGATGAACTATGAACAGAGGTTCGTGANACTCTACAGGTGGACATCACCAGATGGTCAACAGTGAAATCAGATGGATTATATTCTTTGCAGCCAAAGATAGAAAAGCTCTATACAGTCAGCAAAAACAAGATGGGAGCTGACTGTGGCTCAGGTCATGAACTCTTTATTGCCAAATGCAGACTTAAATTGAAGAAAGTGGGGAAAACCACAGAACCATTCAGGTATGACCTAAATCAAATCCCTTATGTTTCTACACTGGAAGTGAGAAATAGATTTAAGGGACTAAATCGATAAAGAGAGTGTCTGAACTATGAACAGAGGTTCGTGACATTGTACAGGAGATAGGAATCAAGACCATCACCAAGAAAAAGAAATGCTAAAAAGCAAAATGATGTCTGAGGAGGCCTTTCAAATAGTTGTGAAAAGAAGAGAAGAGAAAACCAAAGGAGAAAAGCAAAGATATACCCATTTGAATGCAAAGTTCCAAAGAATAGCAAGGACAGATAAGAAAGCCTTCCTCAGTGATCAGTGCAAAGAAATAAAGAAAAACAACAAAATGGGAAAGACTAGAGATCTCTTCAAGAAAATTAGACATACCAAGAGTACATTTCAGGCAAAGATGGGCTCAATAAAGGAAAGAAATGGTCTGGACCTAACAGAAGCAGAAGATATTAAGAAGAGCTGGCAAGAATACACAGAAGAACTGAACAAAAAAATCTTCATGACCCAGATAATCAAAATGGTTTGATCACTCACCTAGAGCCAGACGTCCTGGAATGTGAAGTCAAGTGGGCCTTAAGCATCACTACGAACAAAGCTAGTGGAGGTGATGGAATTCCAGTTGAGCTATTTCAAATCCTGAAAGATGATGCTGTGAAAGTGCTGCACTCAATAAGTCAGAAAATTTGGAAAACTCAGCAGTGGCCACAGGACTGGAAAAGGTCAGTTTTCATTCCAATCCCAGAGAAAGGCAATGCCAAAGAATGCTCAAACTACCACACAATTACACTCATCTCACACACTAGTAAAGTAATACTCAAAATTCTCCAAGCCAGGATTCAACAGTATATGAATTGTGAACTTCCATATGTTCAAGTTGGTTTTAAAAAGGCAGAGGAACCAGAGATCAAATTGCCAACATCTGATGGATCATCAAAAAAGCAAGAAAGTCCCAGAAAAACATCTATTTCTGCTTTATTGACTATGCCAAAGCCTTTGTGTGGATCCCAATAAACTGTGGAAAATTCTGGAAGAGATGGGAATACCAGACCACCTGACATACCTCTTGAGAAACTTGTATGCAGGTCAGGAATCAGAAGTCAGAACTGGACATGGAACAACAGACTGGTTCCAAGTAGGAAAAGGAGTACGTCAAGGCTGTATATTGTCACCCTGCTTATATAACTTATATGCAGAGTACATCATGAGAAACCCTGGGCTGGATGAAGCACAAGCTGGAATCAAGATTGCCAGGAGAAATATCAGTAACCTCAGATATGCAGATGACACCACCCTTATGGCAGAAAGGGGAAATAAAGTGCAGTTCATTTTCTTGGGCTTCAAAATCACTGCAGATGGTGACTGCAGCCATGAAATGAAAAGATTTTTGCTTCCATCTAGTCAAAGCTATGGTTCTTCCAGTCGTCATGTATGGATGTGAGAGTTGAACCATAAAGAAAGCTGAGTGCTACAGAACTGTTGCTTTTGATCTGGGGTGTTGGAGAAGACTCTTGAGAGTCCCTTGGACTGCAAGGAGATCAAACCAGTCAATCGTAAAGGAAATCAGTTCTGAATATTCACTGGAAGGACTGAAGCTCCAGTACTTTGACCACCTATTGTGAAGAACTGACTCATTAGAAAAGACCCTGATGCTGGCAAGATTGAAGGCAGGAGGAGAAGGGGACAGCAGAAGATAAGATGTTTAGATGGCATCACCAAGTCAATGGACATGAGTCTGAGCAAACCTGAAGCATGTTTTATTCTCCTGAAGCATGTTTCTCAGTATATAAAATTTCAGTGCAAATGCTTCTGAGTTAGAAAAAGAGAGCTAATTTCTCTTTTGTACTCTGTCCTTTTTGAAAATAACTTTGAAGTCAGTTTTATTTTTCCTTGTCTCTTTATAAAATTATGACCTGTTTAATGAAGTATATACACTCCTTTAACACAGTTTGACATAAACTGTGCTTCATGCAAGTTGTTTTACTACATTTATGGCTGGATTAAATTATAGTGTGGGTATGAAGCATAGCCATAGAAACAGACCCACAGAAATCGACATGATGATATATACTTAGAATTTTTATTTAGTTGTGATGGTAAATTATGGTGAAACACTTTTAAGCTATTGAATATTAGCAGTAGACTCCCTGGCATCTGGGGAAATGGAAAAGAGATTAATTCTTTTTTTTTTTAACTTTATTTTACTTTGCAATACTGTATTGGTTTTGCCATACATTGACATGAATCCACCATGGGTGTACATGAGTTCCCAAACATGAACCCCCCACCTACCTCCCTCCCCATAACATCTCTCTGGATCATCCCCATGCACCAGCCCCAAGCATCCCGTATCCTGCATCGGACATAGACTGGTGATTCGTTTCTTACATGATAGTATACATGTTTCAATGCCATTCTCCCACATCTTCCCACCCTCTCCCTCTCTCTCAGAGTCCAAAAGTCCACTCTACACATCTGAGTATTTTGCTGTCTCAGCCGATTATGCAGAGTGAAGTAAGCCAGAAAGAAAAACACCAATATATATGGAATTTAGAAAGATGGTAATGATGACCCTGTATGAGAGACAGCAAAAGAGACTCAGATGTGGAAAAGAGATTAATTCTTATTATAGGCAGGGGACCACCCTCCCCAAAGAAAAAAAATCCAAACATCAAAATCTCTGGTCACCATACTTCTTATCTGGATTAATAAAAATCTTATCCATGATACTTTTACTTCACATAAATTTTTTTCATAAAATATGCCACTTCATTGCCATCTGTGGACTGCAGAGAGAATCACTTTTTTTCTCTCCTCCATTTAAGGAGTCTCAGGCTTTGTTCTGTGATGTTTGCCTGGCTTATACAATGAACTTAATTCTGTGATGTTACCCCTGTGATTACTAAAATGATTTCCCCTTATATTCTAGAAATTGCATCTATGTCCAATGGGTAGTCTCCTTGCTCACTACAGAATGATTTATAAACCTGTCATTTTAAAAGATAACATGGAAAATCTCTCCACGAGGTCAACGGCAAGGCTACCTTTCAGTAATATATTTTCCACTATCAAAATGCAATCAAAGCATAATTTAAAATCCAAAGCTGCCTTTGTTGGGAAGTAGAGAATACAATTTTTAAAGACAAATATCCCATTTGTCCAAATATTACTGAACTTCTTCAGTAAAACAGAGATAAGAAGGATTTCAACAAGACAGTTCTTTTTTAATTATATAAAAAAATTTTCTTGACTAACTTGATGAAAAGAAAAATCACTCCTCCATGGCATTGTAAGAATACAAATTAACAAAAAATCTTTCACAAAGCAGGAGGAACCCATTTACTAACACTGAGCTACTTGGCCATTCAATTTGCTCTGATGATATTTCAATAAACAGCTTTAACTTTGTAATTTTTATTTTGAAGAGTATTACATACTTTTATTCCTTTTTTTACAAATTATTAGAAGATGTTGACTAATTAATCATTGTTGTTGATCCTCTTCTTAAACGCAGAAGTTGAGGGAAGAGAGGAATAAATTTAAAGATATGATTTTTAGTAGGTATAAAAATGAATAACCTCAAGTTAGCAGATCTTAGAAAATATGTCAGGTCATTATAATTCAAATTTTAGCTGAATTCTACAACATTAAAGCTCAGACAACTGCTCTTTTGTAATTAACTCTCTAGGGTCTAATGGTATAAAGGATCTTCATTGTTGTTTTTTAGTTGCCAAATCGCTTCCGACTCCTTTGGGACCCCATGAACTGTAACCTGCCAGGCTCCTCTGTCCATGGAATTCTCCAGGCAGGAATGCTAGAGTGGGTCACCATTTCCTTCTCCAGGGGATCTTCCCAAGCCAGGGATCAGACCCAGGTCTTCGGCATGGCAGGTGGATTCTTTCTTTACCACTGAAAGAATGAGCCACCAGGGAAGCCAAAAGGATCTTCACTAGTTTTTGTCATACAATAATTTGTAAAAAGGAATGAGACACTGCAATACTCTTCAAAATAAAGATGATAAAGCTTGTGTCTGTAGGGTTCACAGGCACAGCATTGTCCATTTCATAGCATCCAAGCAGAGAACCATCTCAGAGTCAACCCAGCGGTGGGCTTATGATCAGATTGGACCTCCAAATTTCCTCCTCACCTCAATGCTGAGGGCGTCAGAAACCAACAGAATGGGGCCTCCCATCCCAGCTCAACTACCCTCTGATTCTGAAACTTTGGTGGGGGCCCATGTCAGCCATTAATCTTATCTACAATTACTCCCTTTGGGCATAAGGAACTGTCCAGGCAGCGGGGAGAAGAGAACACAGATGTATTTGGTTATTTGTATCATGAACAAAACTTACTGAATACATTTAAGAGTTTTAAATCTTTCATGAACTGCTTCACCAAATAGCATTTCAAAATAGAATAGTTTCAGACTTAACAAAGATATAGATCTCTTTTCCTAACTTTCACCAAAAGTATCATAAAACTGCTAGATTTCATGAAACTACAAAACTAAATATTATGAAGGTGTATAATACACACCACACCATCCGCTAAAGTAGATAAAACATAATTAAATAATTTAAGAGCATATACACACACATACACACACACTCCTTGACGAGATGCATACCTTGATAGAATACATACTCTACACTGGATTTCTAAGGCAATGGCCCAAATTTAACTTATTGATTTCTTCATTAACTATTGTGATACTCTTCTTTAAATGGCAAATATTGGGAAAATATAAATGAAGTGATATCTTTCGATTAATCATGATAAAAACATAATTAAAGGGCATGTGCATGTGCACACAGAGTTACGTACATTGATAGAAGAGGACTCTACATTAGATTTCTGAGGCAATGGCCCTTGGAATGAGAATTAACTATACTGTAGAAGACCCTATTGAAAAAAAAGTTTAATCAAGAAATCTTCTTTCATTTATTGATTTATTCATTAACTGTTGCTGAAACTCTTCCTTAAATGGCAAATATTGGGAAAGTAGAAATGAAATGATATCTTTCATTTAAAAAAGTATAAACAGTGGAGAGGTATTCACCAAACCTTATTGACTCATTGACAATAATTATCTTGATACATTATCTTTTGGAGAATTAAATATTTTGGATAGTTATTGTATATAGTTCTGTATAGTTATATTTTTTCCTCATACATTTTTATTGTATGGTTCATTTACAGTGTTATTAATTCCTATTATACAGCAAAGTGATTAAATTATACATATATATATGTGTGTATACATATACACAACATACATGCATACATTCTTTTGGGCTTTCCTGGTAGCTCAGCTGGTAAAGAATCCACCTGCAATGCAGGAGACCCTGGTTCGAGTACTGGGTTGGGGAGATCCCCTGGAGAAGGGATAGGTTCAGTATTCTTGGGCTTCCGTGGGCATGGCAAATCACCCCAGTGTTCTTGCCTGGCGAACTCCCATGGACAGAGGAGCCTGGCGGGCAACAGTTCATGAGGTCACAAAGAGTCAGACACGACTATGTGCAGTACACACATACATTCTTTTTAAATATTCTTTTCCATTATCACTTATTGTAGGATATTAATTTTTATTGAAGTATAGTTTCATTACAATGTTGCATCAATTTCTGCCATACAACAAAGTGAAACAGCTATCACTTCATTTCAATTCAGTCACTCAGTCATGCCAGACTCTCTGAAACCCAATGGACTGAACATGCCAGGATTCCCTGTCCATCGCCAACTCACAGAGCTTGCTCAAACCAATGTCCATTGAGTCAGTGATGCCACCCAACCATCTCATCCTCTGTTGTCCCCTTCTCCTCCTGCCTTCAACCTTTCCCAGCATCAGGGTCTTTTCAATGAGTAAGTTATTCACATCAGATAGCCAAGATATTGGAGTTTCAGCTTCAGCATCAGTCCTTCCAATGAATATTCAGGACTGATTTTATTTAGGATGGACTGGTTTGATCCCTTGCAGTCCAAGGGACTCTCAAGGGTCTTCAACACCACAGTTCAAAAGCATCAATTCATCAGTGCTCAGCTTTCTTTATGGTCCAACTCTCACATCCATACATGACTACTGGAAAAAAACATACCTTCGACTATATAGACCTTTGTCAGCAAAGTAGTGTCTATGCTGTTTAATATGCTGTCTAGGTTGGTCATAGCTTTTTTACTAAGGAGAAAAGCATCTTTTGATTTCATGGCTGCAAAAAACCAATACACTGTACTAATGCATATATATGGAATTTAGAAAGATGGTAACAATGCCCCTATATGCAAGACAGCAAAAGAGATACAAATATATAGAACAGTCTTTTGGACTCTGTGGGAGAAGGTGAGGGTGGGATGATTTTAGAGAATAGCACTGAAACATGTATATTATCATATGTGAAACAGATTACCACCAGTCCAGGTTTGATGCATGATACAGGGTGCTCAGGGCTGGTGCACTGGGATGACCCTGAGGGATGGGATGGGGAGGGAGGTGAGAGGGGGGTTCAGGATGGGAAACACATGTACACCCATGGCTGATTCATGTGAATGTATGGCAAAAACCACTACAATATTATGAAGTAATTAGCCACCAATTAAAATAAGTTAATTAATTAATTATAAATAAATAAAATATAAAAAGCCAAAAATAAAATTTTCATGGCTGCAGTCACCATCTGCAGTGATTTTGGAGCCTAAGAAAATAAAGTCTGTCACAGTGTCCACTGTTTCCTCATTTATTTGCCATGAAGTGGTAGGACTAGATTCCATAATCACCATTTTTTAAATGTTGAGTTTTAAGCCAGCTTTTTACCCTCTTCTATCAATTTCATCAAGAGTCTCTTTAGTTCCTCTTCAATTTCTGCCATAAGGTGGTATCATCTGCATATCTGAGGTTATTGATATTTCTCCCTGTGAACTTTATTCCAGCTTTACTTTATCTAGCCCGGCATTTCACCTGATATACTTTGCATAGAAGTTAAATAAGCAGGGTGACAATATAAAGCCTTAACATACTCCTTTACCAATTTGGAATCTGTCCATTGTTCCACATTTGGTTCAAACTGTTTCTTCTTGACCTACATACAGATTTCTCAGGAGGCAGGTAAGGTGGTATGGTAGTCCCATCTCTTGAAGAATTTCCCACAATTTGCTGTCATCCATAAAGTCAAAGGCTGTGGCATAGTCAGTAGAGCAGAAGTAGATGTTTTTCTGGAACTCTCTTGCAGTTTCAATAATCCAACAGGTGTTGGCAATTTAATCTCTGGTTCCTCTGGCTTTTCTAAATCCAGCTTGAACATCTAGAACTTCACGGTACTGTTGAAGCCTCGCCTGGAGAATTTTGAGCATTTCATTGCTAGCGTGTGAAATGAGTGCAATTTTGTGCAATAGTTTGAACATTCTTTGGCATTGCCTTTCTTTGGGATTGAAATGAAAACCGACTTTTTCCAGTCCTGTGGCCATTGGTGAGTTTTCCAAATTTTCTGGCATATTGAGTGCAGCACTTTCACAGCATCATCTTTTAGGATTTGAAATAGCTCAACTGGGAATTCCATCACCTTCACTAGCTTTGTTCCTACTGATGCCTCCTAGTTCAGTTCAGTTGCTCAGTCGTGTCCAACTCTTTGTGACCCCATGAATCGCAGCACACCAGGCCTCCCTGTCCATTACCAACCCCCAGAGTTCACTCAAACTCACGTCCATCGAGTAAGTGATACCATCCAGCCATCTCATCCTCTGTCGCCCTCTTTTCCTTCTGCCCCCAATCCCTCCCAGCATCAGAGTCTTTTCCAATGAGTCAACTCTCCGCATGAGGTGGCCAAAGTACTGGAGTTTCAGCTTTAGCATCATTCCTTCCAAAGAACACCCAGGGCTGATCTCCTTTAGAATGGACTGGTTGGATCTCCTTGCAGTCCAAGGGACTCTCAAGAGTCTTCTCCAACACCACAGTTCAAAAGCATCAATTCTTCAGTGCTCAGCTTTCTTCATAGTCCAACTCTCACATCCATATGTGACCACTGGAAAAACCATAGCCTTGACTAGACGGACCTTTGTTGGCAAAGTAATGTCTCTGCTTTTAATATGCTATCAAGGTTGGTCAAAACTTTCCTCCCAAGGAGTAAGCGTCATAATTTCATGGCTGCAGTCACCATCTGCAGTGATTTTGGAGCCCAAAGAAATAAAGTCTGACACTGTTTCCACTGTTTCCCCATGTTTCCCCACTATTTCCCATGAAGTGTTGGGACCAGATGCCATGATCTTCGTTTTCTGAATGTTGAGCTTTAAGCCAACTTTTTGACTCTCCTCTTTCACTTTCATCAAGAGGCTTTTTAGTTCCTCTTCACTTTCTGCCCTAAGGGTGGTGTCATCTGCATATCTGAGGTTATTGATATTTCTCCCAGCAATCTTGATTCCAGCTTGTGCTTCTTCCAGCCCAGCATTGCTTCCTAAGGCCCCCTTAACTTCCCATTCCAGGATATCTGGCTCTAAGTGAGTGATCACACCACTGTGGTTATTTGAGTCATGAAGATCTTTTTTGTACAGTTCTTCTGTGTATTCTTGGCACCTCTTCTCAATATGTTTTGCTTCTGTTAAGTCTGTACCATTTCTGTCCTTTATTGAGCCCCTCTTTGCATGAAATGGGCACATGAATCAGCTATATGAATATATATATATATCCCCTCCCTCTTGAGCCTCCCTCCCACCACTCCACTGTGTTTTTATTTACTAAATCTGTCAGTCTTGTCTAAGACTCTTACTCCTTCCCTCTTCACTGGTTACTACAACTAATGAGTACAGTAGAAACCCAATGGGAAAACAGTACTAATGGGAGCCATTATAATAGCTGACTTGTATCAACACTTGGAGACGGAATTTGCCACCCAGTCCTCTGTTCTTGACTGGAAAATCCCGTGGACAGAGAAGCCTGCCAGGCTACAATGCATGGGGCTGCAAATAGCCTAACACAGCTGGGGGACTGAGCACATCAACAATAAATATCTACAGTTAGGAACTACACAACTAGATGGATAATACTTACTCTGCTTTCACCCAGTTTAAATCTTACTCACTTCTCATGTGCTCTCTATAGGAAATAATTTGGTTTCAAAAGAAAAGTTTCATTCCATCCTGTTGTATTTTCAGTTTCTGATTTCTATCATAAAAGCCTTCAGTGGCCAAGGCTTGAACTTAATCTCAAATATTCTGAACATCAATCTTGGGTTTCCTCTTTAATTATAAAAATTGTGACCATTATGTAGCCAACCTCACATTTACAGAAATAACCAGGGCTTTAATTAGGCTTACTTTCAAGTGTTAAGAGAAGCATCAGNCTACAATTGCCCAGCCACTAATAGTACATAATATAGCCAATTGCAAATAGCAGTCTAATTTGTTGATTTGAAGTGAGGTGTAATTATATTGCTTCATTTGCTGAGCAAATCATATGAGAATTTCTCTAAATCAGCCTGATTGTGTAATGAAGAGCTAATTACAAACAGCAGTGTTCTAGCAGTAAATTTATTGTAAGTGCAAATGCTGGGTTGGCGCCATTGTGACAATGGCTCATTAGGACATTAACAAAAGCAACTGTGGAAAAGTGCCCGAAACCAGGCTTCTCGTCGCGCTGTTTCAGAAGGCTGCAGTGATTACATCCTTCGGTGTGTAATTACTAAGAAAATGGTGTTTGATTTCGATTTGGGCAAATTTTTAAAAAGAACTCAAAGACATTTTTAGAGCAAAGCAAAATGGTTTGGAAAGCCTTGTTAGGCTTCATTATACCAGGTGTGCCCTGGAGACCTCATTTGACAAGAGCCCCTGTTAGATGCTAAGCCTTACAGGACAACTGAATTCTGACATTCAGCATCCAAATGGAATCTCTGACTTTAGAAATATATAGAATGAGAAAGGGGGAAAAATATATGTATATGTGTATACACACACACACACACACACACACACACATATATATTTATTTATTTATCTGGAGGTGGGCATGGCAACCCATTCCAGTATTCTTACCTGGAGAATCGCCATGGACAGAGGAGCCTGGCAGGATGCAGCCCATGGGGTCACAGAGTCAGATACAACTGACCAGCTAAGCACAGTCACGCATGTGCTCAGTCACTCAGTCGTGTCCAACTGTTTTGCAACTCCACGGACTGTAGCTCACCAGGCTCCTCTGTCCATGGGGATTTCCCAGGCAAGAAAACTGGAGTGGGTTACCATTTCCTCCTCCAGAGGATCTTCCTGGCCCAGGGATTGAACCCGTATCTCCTGCACTGGCAAGTGGATTCTTTACCACTTGAGAAGCATTTATATCCTTCCCTTATGTTGAAGCGATGCAAGTAAATTACTCTTGCAAGGTTAACAAAACAAAGGTCAGTAACTACAGAGAAGTTTGGTATTGCCTTGAATCCTTGTGTCTGGACAGGGTTTTTCCTTCTATTTCAGATAGCAATACCCAACCCTTGTGTTTTGAAATAGCCCCTACCCCATGCAGCTGGATTTTATTAAGTTAACGTGCCCAGTTGAGTATGAGTTGGTCATGTGATGGCCATCATGTCTTTTCTGTAGCCCAGAGCACCTTCATCCCCTCATCATTTCATTTTATTGATTTCACTGATTATCACAGAGTTTTACTTCTCTGTGCTTGTCCTAAAATAGAGCTTAAAGGTGCAGACTTTTCTAGAATTGCTAAAAGTTTAGTACTTTGCTTCATAATTTTTTAGTCTGATGGAGAAGGCCCCTCCTAGAGATATTGGTAGTACTGTGTCTACAGCTAACAAGTTACACTCATTAATTCTCTAAATACTTTCAAATATCACATATTTCAATTTCTAAATTGGTGTTCCTGGATTTTTAGTTGCTATGTCTTCAATTAATCTGGGGCTTCCCAGGTGGTACAGTTGGGAAAGAATCTGCCTACCAGTGTAGGAGTTGCCAGAGATGCTGGTCTGATCCTTGGGTCAGGAAGATCCCCTGGAGGATGGCATGGCAACCAACACTAGTATTTTTGCCTGGAGAATTCCATAGACAGAGGAGCCTGGTAAGCTACGTCCATGGGGTCGCAAAGAGTAGACATAATTGAGCAACTAATACACACACAACAAATCTAGATCTAATCTCTGATCTCCAAACACCTCTATTCTCTTTCCTATCAGAAGTAAATGAGAAGTTTAATTGTAGGCTCAAGGATATCAGTACCTTAAAAAGAATACATATTTTTAAAGAACTAAAACGATCAAGTCAGAAATAGATTTTAGAAGATAAACTGTTTGCAAAAATGTGTATGCATACTAACTGGAAAATTTAAGTAAAACATATTCACAAGTGGTCGTTGTATATACAAATAAGTCACACACAATTTCCCACCTGGGAACTAACTGCTTTATTTCATTAGCATAACAAAACACACTGTCTTCAAGAGAAAACATAAAAAATGGAGTAAAATATCTGATACTTATTCCCGATTCCTGAAGTCCAAAGCATAGAAACTTTACCATTTGATTTGAAATATATAGCTTAGAAACCTCAGAAAGTTTTACAGATGAAGAAACTGAGGTATAAGAAGGAAAAACAAGATATTCAGGTACTTGTCACTCTTTAATAGCAGAGCAGAACAAAGGATATTCATGTTCTGATGGCTGGTCCACTGCTCTTTGTTAAAACTAACGTCAGATTCCCCAATAGTATGGCCTTTATCCAATTTTACACCTTACTTTGTGGCTACCTTAAAGATCAATACTTTTCAAATTGCATATAAAAATAGTATTTAAAAAAATAGATCATTTGAACTGTAAAAATTCCTTCTTTTCCCAGAGTTTATGAGTTCCAAATATTAGTTACCTTTTGTGTCTATGGCAGGCTTCCCTGGCGGCCCAGCTATAAAAATAATTCCACCCTCGATGTAGGACATGGGTTCAAGAGACATGGGTTCGATCCCTGACCTCTGAGTCTGGAAGACCCCTGGTGGAGGGCGTGGCAACCCACTCCAGTATTCTTGCCTAGGAGATCCAATGAACAAGGGAGACTGGTAGGCTACAGTCCATAGGGTTGCCAAGAGCTGGACATGAATGAAGTGACCTAGCCTGTACACCCATGTCTATTAGATTAGGTAAGCTCCCCAATTCATTCTGTCCTCTATCCCCTCCCAATGGTAATTATGGAATACTCTGATATTTATCACTATCTTTCTGGAAAGACTCTTTAAACAGGTCAATTATACTTAAGATTTACGTGCTTACATTTTTAACATTACATGGCCATTATAGCAAAGTGTGTGGAGTTTTCAAATTTCTCAGGGTCTTCTGTTGTTGTTCAGTTCCTAAGTCGTGTCTGACTCTTTGTGACCCCTTGGACTGCAGCACCCCTGGCTTCCCTTTCACTGTCTCCCAGAGCTTGCTCAGTCTCATGTGCATTGAGTGGGTGATGCCATCAAACCATCTCATTCTCTGTTGCTGCCCTCTTCTACTCCTGCCTTCAATCTTTCCCAACTCTTTTCCAATGAGTTGTCTCTTCACATTCAGTTTCAGCATCAGTCCTTCCAGTGAATATTCAGGGTTCACTTCCTTTAAGACTGACTGGTTTGATCTCCTTCAGGGTCTTCTGAAATGCACATAATTTAATTATACAGTTGTAGGCTCTATTCTTTGCATGAAATATTCCCTTGGTATCTCTAATTTTCTTGAAGAGACTTTCCCATTCTATTGTTTTCCTCTCTTTCTTTGCACTGATCACTGAGGAAGTCTTTCTTATCTCTCCTTGATATTCTTTGGAACTCTGCATTCAAATGGGTTTATCTTTCCTTTTCTCCTTTGCTTTTTGCTTCTCTTCTTTTCACAACTATTTGTAAGGCATCCTCAGACAGTCATTTTGCTTTTTTGCATTTATTTTTCTTGGGGATGGTCTTGTTCACTACTTCCTGTACAATGTCACAAACCTCTGTCAATACTTCTTCAGGCACTCTCTATATCAATTTAGTCCCTTAAATCTATTTCTCACTTCCACTGTATAATCATAAGGGGTTTGATTCTGGTCATACCTGAATGGTCCAGTGGATTTCCCTACTTTCTTTAATTTAAGTCTGAATTTGGCATTAAGGAGTTCATGATCTGAGCCACAGTCAATTCCCAATGTTGCTTTGCTGACTGTATAGAGTTTCTCTATCTTTGGCTGCAAAGAATATAATCAATCTGATTTCGGTGTTAACCATCTGGTGATGTCCATGTGTAGACTCTTCCCTTGGGTTGTTGGAAGAGGGTGTTTGCTATGACCAGTGTATTCTCATGGCAAAACTCTATTAGCCTTTGCCCTGCTTCATTCTATACTCCAAGGCCAAATTTTCCTGTTAATCCAGGTGTTTCTTGACTTCCTACTTTTGCATTCCAGTCCCCTATAACAAAAAGGATGTCTTTTGGGGGTGTTAGTACTAAAAGGTCTTGTAGGTATTCAGAGAACCATTCAACTTTAGCTTCTTCAGCATTACTGGTCAGGGCATAACTGGGATTACCATGATATTGAATGGTTTGCTATGGAAACGAACAGAGATCATTCTGTCATTTTTGAGATTGCATCCAAGTAATGCATTTCAGACTATTTTGTTGACTATGATGACTACTCCATTCCTTTCAAGGGATTCTTGCCCACAATAGTAGATATAACTGTCATCTGAGTTTAATTTACCCGTTCCAGTCCATTTTAGTTTGCTGATTCCTAAAATGTCGACATTCATTCTTGCCATTTCCTGTTTGACCACTTCCAATTTGCCTTGATTCGTGGACCTAAGATTCCAGGTTCCTATGCAATATTGCTCTTTACAACAATGGACCTTGCTTCCATCACCAGTCACAATCACAACTGGGTATTGTTTTTGCTTTTACTTCTTCTCTTCATTTTTTCTTGAGTTATTTCTCCACTGATCTCCAGTAGCATATTTGGCACCTACCGAGCTAGGGAGTTCATCTTTCAGTGTCTTATATTTTTGCCTTTCATACTGTTCATGGGGTTCTCAAGGCAAGAATACTGAAGTGGTTTGCCATTCAGTGTTCCATTCAATAAAGGACAGAAATCGTATGGACCTAACAGAAGCAGAAGATATTAAGAAGAGCTGGCAAGAATACACAGAACTGTACAAGAAAAAATCTTCATGACCCAGATAATCATAATGGTTTGATCACTCACCTAGAGCCAGATGTCCTGGAATGTGAAGTCAAGTGGGCCTTAGAAAGCATCACTAAGAACAAAGCTAGTGGAAGTGATGGAATTCCAGTTGAGCTATTTCAAATCCTGAAAGATGATGCTGTGAAAGGGCTGCACTCACTATGCCAGCAAATTTGGAAAACTCAGCAGTGGCCACAGGACTAGAAAAGGTCAGTTTTCATTCCAGTCCTTAAGAAAGGCAATGCTAAAGGATCATCAAACTGTTGCACACTTGCACTCATCTCACATGCTAGTAAAGTAATTCTCAAAATTCTCCAAGCCAGGCTTCAACAATATATGAACTGTGAACTTCCAGATGTTCAAGCTGGTTTTAGGAAAGGCAGAGGAACCAGAGATCAAATTGTCAACATCTGCTGGATTATCAAAAAAGCAAGAAAGTTCCATAAAAACATCTATTTCTGCTTTAATGACTATGCCAAAGCCTTTGACTGTGTGGATCATAATAAACTGTGGGAAATTCTGAATGGGAATACCAGACCACCTGACCTGCCTCTTGAGAGACTTGTATGCAGGTCAGGAAGCAACAATCAGAACTGGACATGGAACAACAGACTGGATCCAAATAGGAAAAGGAGTACGTCAAGGCTGTATATTGTCACCTTGCTTATTTAACTTATATGCAGAGTACATCATAGAAACACTGGGCTGGAGGAAGCACAAGCTGGAATCAAGATTGCTGGGAGAGATATCAATAACCTCAGATATGCAGATGATAGATACTACCCTTATGGCAGAAAGTGAAGAAGATCTAACGAGCCTCTTGATGAAAGTGAAAGCAGAAAGTGAAAAAGTTGGCTTAAAGCTCAACATTCAGAAAACTAGGATCATGGCATCCGATCTCGTCACTTCACGGCAAATAAATGGGAAAACAGTGGAAACAGTGGCTGACTTTATTTTTTAGGGCTACAAAATCACTGCAGATGGTGACTGCAGCCATGAAATTAAAGGACGCTTACTCCTTGGAAGGAAATTTATGACCAACCTAGACAGCATATTAAAAAGCAAAGACATTACTTTGCCAACAAAGGTCCATCTAGTTAAGGCTATGGTTTTTCCACTGGTCGTGTGTGGATGTGAGAGTTGGACTATAAAGAAAGCTGAGCACCAAAGAATCGATGCTTTTAAACTGTGGTGTTGGAGAAGACTCTTGAGAGTAGCTTGGACTTCCAAGAGATCCAACCAGTGCATCCTAAAGGAGATCAGTCCTGAATAGTCATTGGAAGGACTGATGTTGACTCTGAAACATGATGTGAATAGTTGACTCATTTGAAAAGACCGTTATGCTGGGAAAGATTGAAGGTGGGAGGAGAAGTGAATGACAGAGGATGAGATGGTTGGATGGCATCACCAACTCCGTGGACATGAGTTTGAATAAACTCCGGGTGTTGGTGATTGACAGGGAGGCCTGGCACGCTGCTGTCCATGGGGTCGCAAAGAATTGAACATGACTGAGCAACTCAACTGAACTGAACTGAACTGAGGCCCTATTCTGAGCTTCCCTGGTAGTTCAGCTGCCGAAAAATCCACCTGCAATGAAGGAGACCCTAATTCTATTCCTGGGTTGGTAAGACCCCTTGAAGGAGGGCCTGGATACCCACTCTAGTATTCTTGCCTGGAGAATTCCCATGGACAGAGGAGCCTGGCAAACTACAGAGGATCTTAAAGAGCAGGATGCAACTAAGTACAACACAGCATAGCACAGGCCCTATTCTACTTATAATCACACTTTTTACTCTGTCTTTGTGCTTCTTTTTTAATATTACTTTTAATTGATTGATGATTGCTTTACAGTATTGGCTTGATTTCTGTCATACATCAACATGAATTAACCATAGGTATACATATGTCCCCTCCCTCTTGAATCTTCTTCCCACCTCACGCTCATTCCCACCCCTCTAGAGTATTATAGCCCCAGTTTGAGTTCCCTGAGTCATACAGCTAATTCCTATTACTATCTGTTTTTATATGTCAGTGCATATTCTTCCATGCTACTATATTCATTTCTCCCTCTCCCTCTTCTCCCCCACCTTTGTCCATAAATCTGTTCTCTATGTCTGGAATCCTACTCAGCCATTAAAAAGAATGCATTTGAGTTAGTCCTAGTGAGGTGGATGAGCCTAGAGCCTGTTACTTAGAGTGAAGTAAGTCAAAAAGAGAAAAACAAATATCATATATTAACACACATATGTGGAATCTAGAAGGATGGTACTGATGAAACTGTCCTCGTCCTTCTAATCAACCTTTTAATTTTCATGGGTGTGACTTTATCATATTATTGAATATGAACTTTATAAGAAGAAATAATTCATCTTATAAAGTAAGATGTAGGGTATGAGTAGGTAAACCAAGTGAGTGACAGTAGACCAGTGATTAGTGTTTTGGTCTATATGGGTAGCAAGATTTATTTGAAAGTCATGACAGTGAAGTAAGCTGAAGTAAGTGATAAAAAAAATTCATGAAGATGGAAAAGTTCTTCAGGCACATGGGACATTTTATGGTACAAGTGCCACAGATACATTAATGTTGGCTCAGACGGTAAAGCATCTTGCTCACAATGTGGGAGACCTGGGTTCAATCCCTGGGTTGGGAAGATCCTCTGGAGAAGGAAATGGCAACCCACTCCAGTACTCTTGCCTGGAAAATTTCATGGACAGAGGAGCGTGGTGGGCTACAGTCCACGGGGTCACAAAGAGTTGGACACAACTGAGTGACTTCACTGACTTCACTGTATAAATGTAGCATTTCTTGCATGGGCATTTCTGTCATCTCATAAATAACAACACATTCTAGTTTTGAATTTTTTGCATCTATTTGAATAGCTCTTTGTAAGATATTGGGCTTCCCTTGTGGCTCAAATGGTAAAGCGTCTGCTTGCAATGCAGGAGACCTGGGTTCAGTTCCTGGGTCAAGAAGATCCCCTGGAGAAGGAAATGGCAATCTACTCCAGCACTCTTGCCTGGAAAATCCCATGGATGGAGGAGCCTGATAGGCTACAGTCCATGGGGTTGCAAAGAGTTGGACACGACTGAACGACTTCACTTTCACTTTCACTTTGTAAGATATTGAACCTTGTATTGGGGAAAAGGATAGGTCATATTATGTTTTATGAATTCATTTTGGAATTATATCTACACAACAAAACATAAAATGAATGTGTGCTCTATGTGATTCAGACACAAAGTTCATTGACATTGCATGTTGAATAATTATATTTGACTTTATTAAGAGTCTAAAGTAACCATTCCATCATTAAAATACATGCTGCATTTTGTTATACGTAGAATTAGCTTCAATAAAGAGAAACAGGCCTGTTTAGCCAAACTCTACACGATAACTCTGCTACCCTATAATTTATAACCAGCAGGTAGACTAAAATGTGATTTTTTTCAAGATTACTATGTAGAATTCAAGTCTTTATTCTATGAACAGTGATTTTTCAGTGTATTATTTTGCTAGATGTTTTTAAAGGCTTATTGAAATTGTGGAAAATATATAGGAAACCAATTTAGGAAATTCTCTTCCTTGCTGCTACTATATAAATTATAGCCAGTTTTTCTTCCTGTTTGTTGCAGCATTTGGAAATTTAGGTAAAATGCCACCTTGAAAATGTTTCTTGGCATCCCTTATTTTTACTGAAACTTGAACGTATATTATTATGTGTGAATAGTGAAAATGTATTCCATTAGGACAAAAACTGTGTTATTTAGAATCCGCTTGAATGCTACCATTTGTCTCCTATATGAACTGTCTGTCTATAATAGGAATGGGCAACTGTCCTAGTGATCCAGTGGTTAAGACTGCCTTCCAGTGCAGGGGATGCAGGTTTGATCCTTGGTCAGGAAGACAAGATCCCATATGTCTCGTGGCCAAAAAAACCAAAACATAAAACAGAAGCAATATTGCAACAAATTCAATAAAGACTTTAAAAATGGTCCATGTCAAATTTTTTTTTTAATATTTGAAAAAAAAATATGAATGATGTTACCCTTGTCTCTACACCGATGCACGTGTGCTCAGTCATCAGTCGTGTCCGACTGTTTGCGACCCCAGGGATTGTAGCCCTCCAGGCTGCTCTGTCCATGGATTTATTCCCATACAGATAGAGATAAGGCATATGACATAGTACAGATGTGAGAAAATGAAAAAGGACTCTGTTTGAGATTTGAAGGTGTCCCAGTCCAAAGGGGCTTCCCTGGTGGCTCAGTGGCAAAGAATTTGCCTGTCAGTGCAGGAGACTCAGGTTCGATCCCTGGGTCAGGAAGATCCTTTGGAGGAGGAAATGGCAGCCCACTCCAGTATTCTTGCCTGGAGAATCTCATAGACAAAGGAGCCTGGTGGGCTACAGTCCATGGGGTTGCAAAGAGCCGGACACAACTGAGCATATGTTATACTACACTACAGTCAAAACAAGTATATAAGCCAAATAAATTGAAAATATATGCATGTGTGAATGCAAATAGATACATTTTACCATATATTTATATGTGTGTGATCTATATATATTAATTGCGTAAAGTATATACATTATATATTCAAGACAAAGTGTCGCCATTCATATATGCACATATGTGCATACAGCCATATTATTTTTCATACACATATTTAGTCTCTGATTTTCTTCTAACTTTAACAGATTGCATCTATATGGTCTACCATGACACCATAAACATTTGTTGTTGTTTAGTTGCTAAGTCAGTCTTTTGACTCTCTGTGACTCCATGCACTGTAGTCCCTCCAGGATCCTCTGTCCATGGACTTTCCCAGGCAAGAATACTGGAGTGGGTTGCATTTCCTTCTCCAGAAGATCTTCCCAACCCAGAAATGGAATCCATGCCTCCTGCATTGCCAGGTGGAATCTTTACCACTGAGACACCAGGGAAGCCCCTAAAATATTTGAGGCAAACACTAATCTTGTGACATTGTACAGGAGACAGGAATCAAGACCATCCCAAGAAAAAGAAACACCAAAAAGCAAAATGGCTGTCTGAGGAGGCCTTACAAATAGCTGTGAAAAGAAGAGAAGGGAAAAAGCAAAGGAGAAAAAGAAAGATATACCCAATTGAATGTAGAGTTCCAAAAATAGCAAGGAGAGATAAGAAAGCCTTCCTCAACGATCAATGCAAAGAAAGAGAGGAAAACAACAGAATGGGAAAGACCAGAGATCTCTTCAAGAAAATTAGAGATACCAAGGGAACATTTCATGCAAAGATGGGCCCGATAAAGGACAGAAATGGTATGGACCTAACAGAAGCAGAAGATATTAAGAAGAGCTGGCAAGAATACACAGAAGAACTATACAAAAAAGATCTTCACAACCCACATAATCATGATGGTATGATCACTCACCTGGAACCAGACATCCTGGAATGTGAAGTCAAGTGGGCCTTACGAAACATCACTATGAACAAGGCTAGTAGATGTGATGGAATTCCAGTTGAATTATCTCAAATCCTAAAAGATGATGCTGAGAAAGTGCTGCACTCAATATGCCAGCAAATTTGGAAAACTCAGCAGTGGCCACAGGACTGGAAAATGTCAGTTTTCATTCCAATCCCAAAGAAAGGCAATGCCAAAGGATGCTCAAACTACCACACAATTGCACTCATCTCACACGCTAGTAAAGTAATGCTCAAAATTCTCTAATCAAGGCTTCAGCGATACGTGAACCATGAACTTCCAGATGTTCAAGCTGGTTTTAGAAAAGGCAGAAGTACCAGAGATCAAACTTCCAACATCTGCTAGATCTTCAAAAAAGCAAGAGAGTTCCATAAAAACATCTATTTCTGCTTTATTGACTATGCCAAAGCCTTTGATTGTGTTGATCACAATAAACTGTGGAAAATTTTGAAAGAGTTGGGAATACCACACCACCTGACCTGCCTCTTGAGAAACCTGTATGTAGGTCAGGAAGTAACAGTTAGAACTGGACATGGAACAACAGACTGGCTCCAAATTGGAAAAGGAGTACGTCAAGGCTGTATATTGTCATCCTGCTTATTTAACTTATATGCAGAGTACATCATGAGAAATGCTGGGCTGGAGGAAGCACAAGCTGGAATCAAGATTGCCGGGAGAAATATCAATAACCTCAGATATGCAGATGACACCACCTTTATGCAGAAAGTGAAGAACTAAAGAACCTTTTGATGAAAGTGAAAGAGGAGAGTGAAAAAGTTAGCTTAAAGCTCAACATTCAGAAAACTAAGATCATGGCATCCAGTCTCATCACTTCATGGCAAATAGATGGGGAAACAGTGGAAACAGTGTCTGACTTTATTTTTCTGGGTTCCAAAATCACTGCAGATGGTGACTGTAGCCGTGAAATTAAAAGACACCTACTCCTTGGAAGGAAAGTTATGACCAACCTAGATAGCATATTAAAAAGCAGAGATATTACTTTTCCAAAAAGGTCCATCTAGTCAAGGCTATGGTTTTTCCAGTGGTCATGTATGGATGTGAGAGTTGGACTATAAAGAAAGCTGAGCACCAAAGAATTGATGCTTTTGAACTACGGTGTTGGAGAAGACTTGAGAGTCCCTTGGACTGCAAGGAGATCCAACCAGTCCATTCTAAAGGAGATCCGTCCTGGGTGTTCATTGGAAGGACTGATGTTAAAACTGAAACTCCAATACTTTGGCCACCTGATGCGAAGAGCTGAGTCATTGGAACAGACCCTGATGCTGGGAAAGTTTGAAGGCAGGAGGAGTAGGGGATGACAGAGGATGAGATGACTGGATGGCAACACCAACTCAATGAACATGGGTTTGGGTGGACTCCGGGAGTTGGTGATGGACAGGGAGGCCTGGTGTGCCACAGTTCATGGGATCACAAAGAGTGGGACACGACTGAGTGACTGAACTGACTGACTGACTGACTAATCTTGTGTTGAATTAAATGGGTGCTATTAGTACCATAGATGAGGATATATTTCTCTATACTACTTTAGTGGAAACCTTGGATAGAATGGCACGGTGGAAATCTTTGTTCAGGTGGTCCTCTTGTTCATAGCTACCAATTTATTGTCTCAACACTGTTAGGTTATTTGTTTTTAAAGTTCCACACCAAAAATTTCTCTAATCCAGAAGTTCATCTTTACCAGTGATATTCTTTAGGGGCCAGCCATTGCATTTATAACAGCAAACATTCAGTTCAGTTCAGTTCAGTCGCTCAGTCATGTCCAACTCTTTGCAACCCCATGAATCGCAGTACTCCAGGCCTCCCTGTCCATCACCAACTCCCGGAGTTCACTCAGACTCACGTCTATCGAGTCAGTGATGCCATCCAGCCATCTCATCCTCGGTCGTCCCCTTTTCCTCCTGCCCCCAATCCCTCCCAGTATCAGAGTCTTTTCCAAAGAGTCAACTCTTCACATCAGGTGGCCAAAGTACTGGAGTTTCAGCTTTAGCATCATTCCTTCCAAAGAAATCCCAGGGCTGGTCTCCTTCAGAATGGACTGGTTGGATCTCCTTGCAGTCCAAGGGACTCTCAAGAGTCTTCTACAACATCACAGTTCAAAAGCATCAATTCTTCGGTGCTCTGCCTTCTTCACAGTCCAACTCTCACATCTATACATGACCACTGGAAAAACCATACCCTTGACTAGAGGGACCTTTGTTGGCAAAGTAATGTCTCTGCTTTTGAATATGCTATCTAGGTTGGTCATAACTTTTCTTCCAAGGAGTACGTGTCTTTTAACTTCACAGCTGCAGTCACCATCTGCAGTGATTTTGGAGCCCAAAAAAATAAAGTCTGACACGGTTTCCACTGTTTCCCAATCTATTTCCCATGAAGTGATGGGACCAGATGCCATGACCTTAGTTTTCTGAATGTTGAGCTTTAAGCCAACTTCACTCTCCTCTTTCACTTTCATCAAGAGGCTTTTTAGTTCCTCTTCACTTTCTGCCATAAGGGTGGTGTTATAGCAAACATTAGACATCAGTTACCATGCACTATGCTCTTTTGGCTAGTATGATTAAAAGATGTTGCATATTTTCAGTTCTAAAATAGTTTCCTACAAGATGGAGCTTCTAAATCCTGATATTTCTAGTTGAAAATAATACTTGAAAATAACAGTGGTCATAAATACTTTTAATACATGTGATGATCAGCTAAAATTCTCAATAATTTTTCCCAGAAAGCCTTTCAGTTGAAGACTAAGCCAATGTTGGTTGAAGCCTGGCAGTTTAGATACTAGCGAGATACACTGATTAACATGTGGTTACTATGCATGCTTCTACTAGCTACAAGTGTCAACATTTACACAAAGTTTAGTAGCAGATTTACTGTCATCATTATCAATCTATGCCTCAAAGAACTTAGAATAAATAGTAATAACTTTTAGACTTGATGTCAAATGTCTAATTGCTTTTTCTGGACACACTTGCATGCAATTTACACTAAACAATATTAGCATTTTATAGATTATTTATCTTTTATCCTGTTTTGCTTAGTATTATTAATACATATGAGTTGGTAGCCAATATTACTTTAATATAGCTACAGTTGCAAGCACGCAATTCTGAATTTAGGTAACTCTGACTCTTTGAATATCAAAATTGAGAAGTTCTCTGATTATATCCTACTATTGGCAATACTTTAGCAAGGAAATTTTACTGTAAAACACAAAGGAGAAATATTTTATTTGAGGATGTGTTCCATATTCCAATACACATTTTCTGAAAGTGTTGTAATTTGTAAAATTTTTAAGATGATATTAACTTTTTTGAATGTAGGTAAATTGTTTGATGGGCTTCCCTGGTGGCTCAATGGTAAAGAATCCACCTTCAGTGTAGGATCCCTGAGTTGGGAAGATTCCCTGGAGAAGGGAATGGCAAGCCACTCCAGTATTCTTGCCTGAGCAATCCCATAGATAGAGGAGCCTGGCCAGCTACAGTCCATGGGGTCACACAGAGTCAGACACAACTGAAGCAACTTTGCATGCACACATGGAGAGAACTAATATATAATATAATGTTTATAATTTTACTATAAAAATAATTTTATTTTTTCAACTGTGGTAAAGTATAAACTTTACCATCTTAACCCTTTTCAATAGTAAAGTTCTATAGGGTTAAATACATTTACATTGTTTTATAATCAACCTCCTTAATGCAACACCTGAATAGAAATACATTTAGGAATAAGAGCAGGTATATTATCTTGGCTATTGCTCTAAAAAAAAAAAAAAACTCTCAAAATATTACAACTCTCTAGGTAACGAAGGCTACACAATAGCATTTTATGGCATAGAGATTTAGATTGTGATGTCAGTGTTACACAGGAAATGACTTACTAATTACCTAAGTTGTTTCAAGTCTAAATAAATCAACTCCTATTGTCTCCAATTTTTTTTTTAAAAATCGTTTTTCTTTAATTGTATTTCTTCAGTTGTCCGTACTGGCTCTTCACTGCCATGTGGGCATTTCTCTGGTTGCAGTGTGCAGGCTTCTCATTGAAGGGGGCTCTCTTGTTGCAGAGCATGGCCTCTAGGGCACACAGGCTCGGCTGTTGCAACTCCCAGGCTCTGGAGCACAGGCTCAGTAGTCGTGGCACACGGGCTTCGTTGCTCCGCAGCATATGAAATCTTCCTGAATTAGTAACTGAACCCGTGTCTCCTGGATTGGCAGGTGGATTTTTTTTTTTATCACTAACCCACCTGGGAAGCCCAAATGAAATAGTTTTCCAATCAGAAGTTATTAGAAATTTAACTTTGGCGATCTCAAAAACGACACCACTACCGACAACAGCAGCAGCAAAACAACATGTACCAATGCACCGGTGCTTTGTTAACTTTACTTTTGAATGTATGGAAATTCAAGTGTCATCAGTTAACTGTATTTTTTTATTGGCCCTTTTATGTCTCACTTTATTTTTTGGATGCCTTCTTGATGTTGTGACGCACCGATTTTCCTTCCCACCCTCAAACCGACAAAGTCTATAGGAAATAAAACATCTTTATTGTAATATAACGTCACAGCAGCCATCCCTGAATGGCGAAGAATTGATGCTTTTGAACTGTGGTACTGGAGAAGACTCTGGAGAGTTCCTTAGACAGCAAGAAAATCAAACCAGTCGATCCTAAAAGAAATCAACCCTAAATATTCATTGGAAGGACTGATGCTGAAGCTCCAATACTTTGGCCACATGATGGAAAAGACCCCAATTCTGGGAAGGCTGAGGGCAGAAGGAGAAGTGGGCAGCAGAGAATGAGATGGTTGAGTGGCACTACCAACTCAATGGACGTGAGTTTGAGAAAATTCCAGGACATAGTGAAGGACAGGGAAGCCTGACGGTACCCCAATGACTTAGCCACTTAACAACAACAAAAATGAATGAAAAGAGCAAAGAACTGCATCAGAAGAGACCCTGGGGGTTAAAAGGTCACAGATTGTGCACAGATACAAAGTAACTCCTGATTAAATGAATTCTCCCATACTGAAATTACAAGAAAGCCTGTTTTAATTATTTTCTGAATTTTAGCGACTCATCTTTCATAAGTGACTATGAATATGTTTAGTTAGCAAATGTGATGAGTATCTGCAGATGAAGTCATTACATTAGGATTGTAGGAATTTTAACGTCGTAAGAAATTGGTGAAGATTTATGCAGGCCCGATGGGAAAAGCTCTTATTATGGAGCATGATACATGCCTCTTTACTAGAGGGAAAAAAGCATGATTAAATCAGCTGCTTCTGCTGATGTCATAAACCCCTAATGCAGACTTGGAGTAGTTTATGAATACCAGTGGAAGCTGGTAATACAATTACCACGTTAGTATTCATTTGGAATCTGGTTGGGGCTTTCAGAATAAACTCCAAATGAGTATTTGTTTTCCTTTGGGTAATAATAATTGTGATGTATTCCCCCACCTAAAAAAGGTTTTCAGTGAAATTCTTTTATATGTTCTGAATAAGAACAGAAGTTTAAAATTAGATGTTGGTGGAGTTTATCAATCCTTTCTAACATTTTTCACATTATAGCACATATTGAAAGAAAAATGTTCACCACAATGAAATACAGAGTTGTTCTTCAGTCGCTAAGTCGCATCCAACTTTTTGCAACCCCATGAACTGCAGCACACCAGGCTTCCTTGTCCTTCACCATTTCCCAGAGCTTGCTTAGATTCATGTCTTTTGAGTCAGTAACGCCATCCAACTATCTCATCTTCTGCCACCCCTTTCTCCTCCGGGCTTCAACCTTTCCCAGCATCAAGGTGTTTACCAATGAATCGGCTCTTCACATCAGGTGACCAAAGTACTGGAGGTTCAGCGTCATTCCTTCCAATTAATATTCAGGACTGATTTCCTTTAGGATTGAATGGTTTGATCTCCTTGGTAAAGACTCTGAATGCCCTGAGGACAGGAGGGTCAAAAGCTCATCTCACCTTCATCCTACCTGGGACATAGCAGGTTCTAGGAGACCCAACTAAGAAGCTTGGAGAAACAAACAGTGACATCTGTTCACTCAGCATGTACTTATTAAAGGCCTCCTGTGAGCCAGCTGCTTTCTGGAAAAAGTGACCCCAAATCCACCCTCCTGCAGCTTCTATTCGAAAGAGGAATAGAAAGGTAAACAAGTTCAATAAGGAAAATACAGCATTTGGCATCCCGATACTAACAAAAACAACAAGCAACCAGAGAATGGAGAACTTGAAATATATTTTACATTACAAGATCAGGGCAGATGGGCTTCCCAGGTGGCTCAGTGGTAAAGAATCCACCTGCCAGTGCAGAAGACACAGGATATGTGAGTTTGATCCCTGGGTTGAGAAGATCCCCTGGAGGAGCAAATGGAAGCCCACACTAGTATTCTTGCCTGGAGAATCCCATGGACAGAGTACAATCATTCAGTTCAGTTCAGTCACTCAGTTGTGTCCAACTCTTTGCGACCCCATGAACTGCAGCATGCCAGGCCTCCTTGTCCATCACCATCTCCCAGAGTTCACTCAGACTCACGTCCATCGTGTCCGTGATACCATCCAACCATCTCATCCTGGGTCGTCCCCTTCTCCTCCTGCCCCCAATCCCTACCAGCATCAGAGTCTTTTCCAGTGAGTCAACTCTTCACATGAGGTGGCCAAAGTACTGGAGTTTCAGCTTCAGCATCATTCCTTCCAAAGAAATCCCAGGGTTGATCTCCTTCAGAATGGACTGGTTGGATCTCCTTTCAGTCCAAGGGACTCTCAAGAGTCTTCTCCAACACCACAGTTCAAAAGCATCAATTCTTTGGCACTCAACCTTTTTCACAATCCAACTCTCGCATCCATACATGACCACAGGAAAAACCATAGCCTTGACTAGATGGACCTTAGTCGGCAGAGTAATGTCTCTGCTTTTGAATATACTATCTAGGTTGGTCATAACTTTTCTTCCAAGGAGTAAGCGTCTTTTAATTTCATGGCTGCAGTCACCATCTGCAGTGATT
>SJYQ01002371.1:7672-20504 GCA_006410935.1 Redunca redunca | reverse complement strand
TGTGGTGTTGGAGAAGACTCTTGAGAGTCCCTTGGACTGCAAGGAGATCCAACCAGTCCATTCTGAAGGAGATCAGCCCTGGGACTTCTTTAGAAGGAATAATGCTAAAGCTGAAACTCCAGTACTTTGGCCACCTCATGCGAAGTGTTGACATATTGGAAAAGACTTTTATGCTGGGAGGGATTGGGGGCAGGAGAAGAAGGGGATGACAGAGGATGAGATGGCTGGATGGCATCACTGACTCAATGGACATGAATCTGAGTGAACTCCAGGAGTTGGTGATGGACAGGGAGGCCTGGCGTGCTGCGATTCATGGGGTCACAAAGAGTTGGACACGACTGAGCAACTGAACTGAACTGAACTGATGCTGCAATAGAAAAAAAGAGTGGGGAATAAATAGACATATGTTAGTCCCTGCTCTGTGAAAACATTGGTATTCTGACTAGATATAGTGAAGATCCCCTACCTGGTAGTGACAAGAAATTTGGATTCCTGATCATGGACTTCACTCTCTAGGATGAAGTTTGATGCCTATTATTCTTCCTGGCCTCTGTCTTCATATGGGTCATCATATTTTAGATGCTCCTTGATCACAGAGGAAGTTGGTGGTGTTCTCAGCACTGACTTGTCCCATGGGAGGTTATGGGGTAATCTGAGTCTTTTTTGACATGCTTTTTTTGCTTATTTGAAAACAAATTGATCACATACTCAGTAGACTTTGGGTTCATTTTAATTCAGACACATCCAATTGCTAATAATCACACCCCGATCTAAAAGTTGCCTAAAAGTGGTCAGGTTCTTCTTTTACTCCATATCTAACTTTCTCACTTATGCTGTTAGGTAGGAATACATTAGCGATAATCTGATTTCACCCTGAGGTGCTTTAATCAATAGAGAATTTTTTTCTTTAATTGTGTGCCATAGCATTACAACCGGCCTTTAGCTAGAGATGTTTTAATCAATGTAAAGATGTTATTGGACCTTTGCTGATTGAAATCTTTTAAAACTTCAGTCAGTTCAGTTGCTCAGTTGTGTTCGATTCTTTGTAACCCCATGGACTGCAGCACACCAGGCCTCCCTATCCATCACCAACTTCCAGAGTTTACTCTAACTCATGTCCATTGAGTCAGTGATACTATCCAACCATCTTATCCTCTGTCATCCCCTTCTCTTCCCACCTTCAATCTTTCCCAGTATCAGAGTCTTTTCCAATGAGTCAGTTCTTCACATCAGTGGCCAAAGTATTGGAGTTTCAGCTTCAACATCAGTCCTTCCAATGAATAGTCAGGACTGATTTCCTTTACGATTGACTGGTTGGATCTGCTTGCAGTCCAAGGGACTCTCAAGAGTCTTCTCCAACACCACAGTTCAAAAGCATCAATTCTTCGGTACTTAGCTTTCTTTATAGTCTAACTCTCACATCCATATATGACTACTGGAAAATCCATAGCCTTGACTACACAGACGTTCGCTGGCAAAGTAACGTCTCTGCTTTATAATATGCTGTCTAGGTTGGTCATAAGTTTTCTCACAAGTAGTAAGCGTCTTTTAATTTCATGGCTGCAATCACCATCTGCAGTGATTTTGGAGCCCCCCAAAAATAAAGTCGGTCACTGTTTCCCCATCTATTTGCCATGAAGTGATGGGATCAGATGCCATGATCTCAGTTTTCTGAATGTTGAGCTTTAAGCCAACTTTTTGACTCTCCTCTTTCACTTTCATCAAGAGGCTCTTTAGTTCCTCTTCACTTTCTGCCATAAGGGTGGTGTCATCTGCATATCTGAGGTTCTTGATATTTCTCCGGGTGATCTTGATTCCAGCCTGTGCTTCCTCCAGCCCAGCATTTCTCATGATATCCTCTGCATATAAGTTAAATAAGTAGGGTGACAATATACAGCCTTGACGTACTCCTTTTCCTATTTGGAACCAGTCTGTTGTTTATGTTCAGTTCTAACTGTTGTTTCCTGACCTGCATACAAATTTCTCAAGAGGCAGTTCAGGTGGTGTGGTAGTCCCATCTCTTTCAGAATTTTCCACAGTTTATTGGGACCCACACAGTCAAAGGCTTTGGCATAGTCAATAAAACAGAAATGTTTTTCTGTTTTTCTAAACTTATCTCTTTTCTAATTTTGAAAGGTTCCAAATTTCTGATCTCTCAGTTTCCTTTCTTTGAGGCTTGTTGACTGTCCAATTCTTTCTCATAATACCTTGCTGAACACTTTCAGTTTCACCTTCTATATATATATATATATATATACATATATATATATATACACTACTGAAGTTCTCTTTTCATCCTCTTTCCCCAGAATTGAAGATTCCACCTTCAGAGATATTAAAGACAACACTTGGACCAAATATGTTGCCACGGGATCACATGGCTCACCAGTTTTCTAGAATCCAAAAGCAATTTATTCACAGCCCATGGTCCAATTGCTAAAGCCACACAATGTTTTTAAGGAATTTTATTAGGTTCTAAAAAAAATAAAAAATAATAAAAGCTCTAATTTTAGAACCAAAGTCTCAGTAGTATATCACAACAGAAATTTTGTTTCCTCTGATGGGGCCTGCCCAGCACAGCTCAGTGGCATGTTCTATTCCATGTAATCCTCAGAGAGCCAGTCTGATGGTGGTATCATCATCTCTTGCTACCGTATGACTCCTGGATTAAATTCTCCTGCTCATTGCCCAAAACTGACTATGGGGCCCAAACCTAAGCCAAAGTATTATTCTAAAGAAAGGGACCCTCATGTAATATTTTGTAAGCATTTTTGTCTTTGCCACATTCCTCTACGTCATCATCTGTAAGAGACTCTGCAAAAGTATAGGAAAAAATTCTGTAAAAGATGGAACAATTTTTGCTTTAGAAGACTGTTAGATGTTTTGAGTCTAGGATAACAAAACATCAGGGAAACACAGAGAAATGGCTTAATTAATGGAGATTCTTCTAACACCTCTAGCTTCAGTCTGAGGTGAGGAAAAGACAATTGCATTTCAGAATTGTCCAAAAGTAGTAGCAGTCCTCAAAATAGATTCACATGGGATCTAACTATTCAAAAAATTCTGGTTGACATCTAGATATATGTATCTCTTTTTCACCTATATATATATATATATAGGAGGCTGGAAGGCTACAGTCCATGGGGTCACAGTTGACTAAACAATAATAAAAAAAGAAAAAAATGGTATAGTATGGTATTTTTTTCAGTTAAGAGGGTATTTTAGGAGAGCTAAACCAACACAGTGATCCTTACTGTAGTCAGTTTTACGCTCCTCATGAACTAAGAATGTGACGTTTGCTCAGTTCTGTCTGACTCTTTGCAACCCCATGGACCATACAGTCCATGGAATTCTCCAGGCCACAATACTGGAGTGGGTAGCCTTTCCCTTCTCCACAGGATCTTCCCAACCCAGGGATCAAACCCAGGTCTCCTGCATTGCAGGTGGATTCTTTACCAGCTGATCCACAAAGGAAACCCAAGAATACTGGATTGGTTAGCTTACCCCTTCTCCAGCGAATCTTCCCAACTGAAGAATCAAACTGGGGTCTCCTGCATTGCAGGCAGATTCTTTACAAACTGAGCTATTGGAGAAGCCCCTAACTAAGAATAGATATTCGTAAATTAAGTGAAAGTATTCAGTTTTTTATAATAATAACCAAAATCTAGGGCATATATACCACAGTTCAGTTTTTTTTTTAACCTGATAATTTTTATTGGTCTAAATGATTGCTGCTATTGTTTAGTCACTATATTGTGTCTGACTCTTTTGCAACCCCATGGACTGTAGTCCGTCAGCTCCGCTGTCCATGGGATTTCCCAGGCAGGAATACTGGAGTGGGTTGCCATTTGCTCCTCCAGGGGCTCTTCCAGACCCAAGGATCGAACAGGTGTCTTTATTGCAGACGGATTCTTTACCACTGAGTCACCTGGAAAGTCCTGGTCTGAATGAAGATAATTTTAGTTAATGCTGCACTTAAATATGTAAAAAATCACATAATGAGATTTAACTGTGAATGAACATCTTCCCTCTAATGAATATTTTGATTAAGGAAGTAAACCTTTAAAAGCTGAGATCATTATATTCATGTAAATGTGGTCTGAGAGCAGCTGATGCCTCCAGAGACGTGAAACATTTAATTTAGAAAGGAGTCTCCTTGCACATTTAATTTCTTTTTCTTATTGTCTTATTTCACTGAGGCTAAAGGCTTCAGTGGTAACTGGATAATTGTTTCATAAAATTCATAAGCTTCTGTTGTGTATTTACTTAGAAAGGTCTCAGTCCATGGTTTATAAGCCTAAAATTGTTTACAGCCACTGATTATAATTTCATGAATAAAAATAGCCCTAGGTAATCAATCAATAGGAAAACATTGTGTAAACCTAACTTTTATCATAATTGGCTTTCTATGTGAAGTATAGAACACAATGAGAAAATTAGGAAATATTACCTAAAATTTTGGTCATTTCTGATCATATGTGATTCTTCTTCTGTTACCTTTCTGTGAAATAATCTCCTTTCTTAATCAAATAATACTTTTCTAATATAGCAGTTCTGTTTGTCTGTTTCAAAGACCCGCTTGACTATTCAACGAAAGATTTCCGAGGCCCTCATTTCCTAAGAAAAAATATACACAAAATTAGACGTAAGATTTCAGTTTGTTGCCAGGTCCCTTAATACAAAGCTTTTTTTTCCCAAATATAAAGAAATTTTCTTAATTCCAATCTATTATCCTTGTTAAGATAGATGATGTTTCTTCTTTGGAGGTCTGTGGTCTCTGTCCATGTGACTAATCTCTGTCACTCAGACAGCCTTTTTGGATTACAGACATACCGCTCATACAGAACTTCAAGAACTGCCTAGACTTTCAAAATATGACTGGCTCTTACACCTTCTCTGTATTATCTCCCCCCATTTTTATCCTGCATTACTGTTTCTAAGACCTAGAATTGCTTTGACCATTTAGATCATGCTGCTGGAGAAATCTGTTTTTCTGCTGTTAATTTTGCATTCGTTTCCCAGCCCTAGATATTCAGTCTTCTTCCATAAGTGGCCATTACTCCTATGAGATAAAGTCCATTTGTATACCTTTCTTAATTCAGACAGTAGAATCTGGATGTCAATCAAAAGAGATTTCTGGGAATCTTCTAAACCATGGCGCTTTAGTTTTACCTGAATAAATGTTTAAATGATGTCATTTAATTTTGTCATTTAAAGTTGTACAGACTCTAAGAAATGTCCAGCTCTTTGTGACCCCGTGGTCTGTAGCACGCCAGGCCTCCCTGTCCTTCACCATCTCCTGAGTTTACTCAAACTCATGTGCATTGAGTCGGTGATGCCATCCAACCATCTCATCCTCTATTGTCCCCTTCTCCTCCTGCCTTCAATCTTTCTCAGCATCAGGGTATTTTCCAATGAGTCGGGTCTTTGCATTTAACTTTAATGTTTACCTATAATTCAAGTTTCAAGGTTATGTATTGAATAATGATAGTATATTTCCATTATATAATAGAAATTACATATTGCAAAATTTCTGTGAAGCAGACACTGACAGTTAATTATTTTACTAAGGTTAAAAAATGGCAAATTTAAAGTCTGAAAATCTGGGTTTGTGTGTTGGATTTTTCTAACATGTATTTGCTCCTTAGGTAGGTTGATTACTGTTTTAGGCCTCAGTTTCCTCATCTGTAAATTGATATTCTGGGCTAAATGATCCCCAAAATATCTTTTTTCACAAGTACTAGCCAGGATTCTAGATTAGTCAGTATTGAATGGATGTTTGCTTTGCTCCAGAAAATGAGGTAAATCACCTTTAAAGATCCATATAAAAAGACAAAGTTAATTAAAATATAAGCTTTATTTATGAGAGTTGGACCATAAAGAAGAATGAGTGTTAAAGAATTGATGCTTTCAAGTTGTGGTGCTGGAGAAGATTTTTGAGAGTCCCCTGGACACCAAGGAGAACAAGCCAATCAATCCTAAAGAAAATCAACCCTGAATATTCACTGAAAGGACTGAAGCTGAACATAAAGCTCCAATACTTTGGCCACATGATGTAAAGAGCTGACTTATTGGAAAAGACCCCAGTGATGGGGAAGACTGAAGTCAGTAAGAGAAGGGAGTGGCAGAGGATGAGATGGTTAAATGGCATCACCAACTCAGTGAACGTTAATTTGAGCGAACTCTGGGAGATAGTGGAGAACAGAGGAGACTGGCATGCTGTGGTCCATGGGGTTGCAAAGAATCAAACAGGATTTAACGACTGAACAACAACTGCAAGTAATAAAATGTCAATCAATAATTGTAGCATCACTTTTTTTGTACACAAGGAGCTAAAGAATAGTTTTCAATTGAGCAGAGATATAAAAAGATCTTGATAAATCAAATTAGAAATAATTATATCCCATACCCAGGCATAAAAAAGCTTCACATTTTGAAAGCCCCTAAGACAATTTTTATTAAGCTTGGTTTCATTTTAATTATATTTGTAAACTTTAGGCTCACATTGGAGGCTATGATTTCCTAAAAAACTGTGTTCTCCCAAAAATTCATTTGAAGAAAATAACTTATAGATATTTTAGTCATAACATTAGCTGAAAATATTTTCAAAGCCCAGTTTCTTATTTTTGAAAATAGTCATATTTTTCTATTAACTGTCATTGGTAGCCTTCAAACTGAAAATTGAATCCAGACATGAACCATTTACAAGCTCATGGGAAAAGACACGGGGTAGGAAGCAAGCTTGGGAGTGAACCAAAGATAGCCATCTGGATTGTTTTGTACGAGACTAGAATAATGAATGCATAGTGTTAGCTGCTCAGTCATGTCCAGCTCTCTGTGACCCCATGCCCTGCTGCCCGCCAGGCTCCTCTGTTCATGGAATTCTCCAGGCAAGAATACTGGAGTGGGTTGTCATTCCCTTCTTCAGGGGATCTTCCCAACCCAGGGATCAAACCCGGGTCTTATACATTGCAGGCAGATTCTTTACCATCTGAGCCTGCAAGGATGCCCCATAAATTATGTGTGAGTGTCTCTTACCCATTTTACTTAGGGGCTTACACATTCCTGTCTTCATCTATGCTGCCAATGTGACTTCCTTAGAGAATGATCATCACTGAGGATGATGCCATGACTGTGCTGCATGTCAGGAAGAAAATAGAGCAATAGTGCCATTCCACACGTGACAGCAACATCATATCTATCAGAGATGCGCTGTCAGAGATATGTGAGTTCACTTTATACAGCTCAACCATGTTCTCTCTCTGTGTGTGTATGTGCTTTTTAATTCTTATTGGCATATACTTGCTTTACAATGTTGTGTAAGTTTCTGCTGTACAGGAAAGTGAATCAGCTATATGCATACATATATTCCCTCTTTTTGGATTTCCTTCCATTTAGGTCACCACAGAGCACTGAGTAGAGTTCCCTGAGCTATTCATTCTCATTAGTTATCTTTTTTATACCTAGTATCAGTAGTATATATACATCATTCCCAATCTCCCAATTCATCCCTCCCCCCACACACTTTGAACCATACTTATTTAATCATCAAGAGTTTGTCTGGCACTTGACAGTTGTCCCTGGATTTCTGTATGCAGTTCGCCATCCTTGGGAAGAAAACACAAAATGGAAACTTACAGTTTTTTTTTTTCTATTGGTTGTTAGCCATTCCTTTTCTTGTTCTATATAATGCTGCAGCAGTGATAAAAACAATGTCTATGCATTTGACCCTTGAAGAGAAAGTTTTTCCCTGATGTTGTAGGGAAGACTGAGACTGGAGTAAGAAATTATTTGAGTTTTGGGGACTGCCTTATTTTAGTTGCTGTTGTTGCTACCTTATAAATAGCTCTACAATTTCAGATGTAGCCAGCAGTTTGAAGTTGAATGAGCATTGTTAATCTCCCTCTGCCCAATAGTTGTATAGTTTACAATCATCTTAATCAGTTTAGCAGCCAGAGGCAAACAGACAACAATAGCTATGACCCTACCACAAAGTTTCCACCATCTTGAATTGAAATAAATACCGTATTTCATATACTGGAGCTTCCCAGGTGGTGCTAGTGGTAAAGAATTTGCCTGCCAATGCAGGAGACACAAGAAACGCAGGTTCAGTCTCTGGGTCAGGATTATGCCCTAGAGTAGAAAATGCTCCACAGATGGAGCAGATCAGAATCTATCCTACACGGGGGAGCCCAGCCCAGGCGACTCACAGCCCGAGGCAAAGAATGCCCAATCCAGCCTGGATCATTCAAACTGCAGTCAACTTGCAGACTGTGACCAAGGGAACTCACGCCAGTGTTCTTGCCTGGAGAATCCCATGGACAGAAGAACCTGGCTGGTGCAGTCCAAAGAGTCAGATATAACTGAATGAGCACACACACATTCCATATACTGATTCTTGTCTATTACTCTTTAAGAATGAAAAGCTATAAAATTTTCCATCTTTTCTCAGAGAAGGGTTATTTTCAAGGCATTGCATTCAGGTAAGTCTATCATACTTAATATGGTTGGTAAACAGTATTTCCTTTTTAGAGAATATTCATTATCTTAGCATTCTCACTGTCAAAAGAATACGTTCTCCCATGTTGGTGCTGGGCTTGGCCATGTGACTTGCTTGTTTGTCAGAATATTAGCAGACAGAAGACAAGAGGAGACCTTGAGTGCACTTGCGTTGTTTGGCTTGGCTTCTTCACCCTGCTTACGAAGATCATGGCATCCAGTCCCATCGCTTCATGGGAAATAGATGGAGAAACAGTGGAAACAGTGTCAGACCTTATTTTGGGGGGCTCGAAAATCACTGCAGATGGTGACTGCAGCTATGAAATTAAAAGACGCTTACTCCTTGGAAGGAAAGTTATGACCAACGTAGATAGCATATTCAAAAGCAGAGACATTACTTTGTCGACTAAAGTCTGTCTAGTCAAGGCTACGGTTTTTCCAGTAGTCATGTATGGATGTGAGAGTTGGACTGTGAAGAAGGCTGAGCGCTGAAGAATTGATGCGTTTGAACTGTGGTGTTGGAGAAGACTCTTGAGAGTCCCTTGGACTGCAAGGAGATCCAACCAGTCCATTCTGAAGGAGATCAACCCTGGGATTTCTTTAGAAGGAATGATGCTAAAGCTGAAACTCCAGTACTTTGGCCACCTCATGTGAAGAGTTGACTCTTTGGAAAAGACTCTGATGCTCGGAGGGATTGGGGTCAGGAGGAGGGGGACGACCGAGGATGAGATGGCTGGATGGCATCACTGACTCGATGGACATGAATCTGAGTGACCTCCGGGAGTTGGTGATGGACAGGGAGGCCTGGCGTGCTGCAATTCATGGGGTCACAAAGAGTCAGACACGACTGAGCGACTGAACTGAACTGAACTGAACATACCCTCATTTTCAAAGAATTGCATGCCCCCGGGTAGACCCTGCCCTTTGGTCTGGACTCCAAAACACTCACAGATGGAGCAGATTAGAACTCATCCTACACCAGGGAGTCCAGCCCAGGCAACTCACAGCCTGAGGCAAATAATGCCCAGTGCAGCCTGGATCATTCAAACTGCAGTCAACCTGGGGACTGTGACCAAGAGGATGAACTCTTGCTGTTGTATTCTCAGCACTTTGCAGTGGTTTCTGTGATTGTGGCAATAGCTGACTGGCATAACATCTAATACAATAATCCATGAATATTATATCTTCACTAAACCTTGATACATGAACTAAAGAAATACACCTATATGACAAAGGTGCTCCAGGAGTTGGCAATGGACAGGGAAGCCTGGCGTACTGCAGTCCATGGGGTCATAGAGTCAGGCACAACTGAGCAACTGAACTGAACTGACAAAAGAGGAAAACTATGTCAACATTATAATTGTATAAGACAAAGATTTCTAATTCCCAACATCATTGTCTAGAATCATGCTTGTTTTGAATTTAAGGAGACCTGTCTATGATAAGATCCAGTCTAGTTATCAAAAAGATAATCAAAATAGACAAGTAGCAATTTTTTACAAGATGAATCATCAGTGGGAAATTTTTGTTGTTATTCAGTTTGTCTCATATCATGGGTATTCTCATATCATGGGTTTTACTGTGAAATCAACTGTCCTTTTCTGCCTTGAGGATTTTGTTGCTAATGTTGGAGGGATGTTGAGGGTGGTGTGTATATACATGTAAATGTGTACTTTTGCATCTGTGTGTGTATCTTATAACTTGTGGTTATTCAAGGACATGATTTCCATGTACAGTGAACATTTCTTCCAAAACGTCACCCTAATATTTTATCTGATATCCAATGACTGAGGACCAGACTTTGAGGTCAGACAAGCTTGGGCCTCATTCCTGGCCCCAACTCTTTCTGGCTGCCTAACTTGACAATAGCATTTAGGTAATAAATTTTTCTTGAGAATGAAATGTGATCATGTGTGGGAGTCGATGTGCTGAAATGCATGGCACATAGGAATTGTTCAATTAAATATGGTTATGTTACTTACTTATGATTTATTGGAGACTCAAGAGCCAAGAGTTTTTAAAGACAATATGTATTTTTTCTTTTTAAAACATATTTATTTTTAATGGCAGGATAATTTTACAGTATTGTATTGATTTCTGCCATATATCAACATGAATCAGCTATAGGTATGTATATGCCCCCTCCTTCTTAAACTCCCCATTCCACTCCTCTAGGCAAGACAATATGTATTTTCATTTGACTGTGCCAGACCTTGGTTGTCTTATATGGAATCTTTGATCTTCATTGTGGCATATGGCATCTTTAGCTGTGGTGTGCAAACTCTTAGTTGTGGCTTGGGGGATCTAGTTGGCTGATCAGGAATTAAACCTGGGGCCCCTGAATTGGGAGCACAGAGTCTTAGCCACTTGTTGACCAGGGAAATCCCAGCAATGTGTATTTGATAATGTCTTTGCAACATTTAATATAATAATGAAAACATTTCATATATTTAAGTCACTGTGTATAAAATTTTTGAAGTGACTCTTGAGGTGTTATGAAGCCCACAAAAAGAATTCAGAATATAGCTAAAATTGCATTCAGGTGTGAGAACTAGATGTATTCTAACAGATATCATTATATTACATAATACAAAGGGCATGAAGGAGGTTTTGTGTTTCTAGCTCTTTCTCATAGGTGATGTCTTAGCATTACAGCTAAATAGTAAATAGTTGTCTAGACTGAGACCGCAAACTGAGATATCTGTTTCTGGAGTCAAGGTTTATTTGCTTACTTGTTGTGCATGTTTTTGTTACCTCTGGATTTTATGTCCTCACTCACTGCAGAAAAATTCAAAAATGTCTTTAAGAAAACTTTTATTCTGCTTCTATTTGATTCCAGCCATTGCTAACAATAAGACAATGGCTTTGCTCTTAAGAAATGTATAATTTTGTGTGAAAAATAGATGTAGATTGTAACATGTCCTTGATTAAGGCCTAAATTCTGGATATTTTTCCTTTATATGTTCATTTACATGTCTCTATGCTAAGTTGCTTCAGTCATGTCTGACTCTTTGCAACCCCATGGACCATAGCCCTCCAGGCTCCTCAGTCCATGGGATTCTCCAGGCAAGAATCCTGGAGTGGATTGCCATGCCCTCTTCTAGAGTATCCTCCTGACTCAGGAATCAAACCCGCATCTCTTACTTCTCCTGCATTAGCATGCAGGCTCCACTAGTGCCACATGTCTCTAGTTCTCTACAATAACCTGTTACAAGTGGGTATTCTGTTTTACTAGGCAATAGGCTGCGACTGTGTACTTTTCTGTCTTTATTGGGTTTTCACTGTCCAGGCACTTTGTGATGAATTAAGTGTATTTCTGGGGGAAAAAAACAAAACAAAACAAAACAAAAACAGATGCATGAATGTTGTAATAGGAGAGTCATTTAAGCCTAGGTTGATAAGAAGATTCACCTTCTACTTTGGGGAACAACTGAGAAAAAATGGTTCACAGTACAGAACCAGCATACATTCTGTGCAACTCCATTTAAAAAAAAAAAAAAGTGTAATAGAAGCAGTAACTCCTAATGTTTGCTTGCAGCTCACCGTACAGTGTATTCTGCAGAAGCACCACATAGGCATGCACGTTTGAAGTTATTTAGTATAAATGTTGGAGAAGGCAATGGCACCCCACTCCAGTACTCTTGCCTGGAAAATCCCATGGATGGAGGAGCCTGGTAGGCTGCAGTCCATGGGGTCGCCAAGAGTTGGACACGACTGAGCGACTTCACTTTCACTTTTCACTTTCATTCATTAGAGAAGGAAATGGCAGCCCACTCCAGTGTTCTTGCTTGGAGAATCCCAGGGACAGGGGAGCCTGGTGGGCTGCTGTCTGTGGGGTCTCACAGAGTCGGACACGACTGAAGTGACTTAGCAGTAGCAGTATAAATGTAACCACACAGTGATATATAGGCAATAATAGGTCACAAAGCAAAGTTGGAGGAAATTGAACCAGCCTTGCCTCCTTTCTGGGGACATTTGCCATGAGTCTTAGCACCATAGAGGTTTCAAATGTTCCATAGATGCTATATCCCAAATGGCCCAGATTGGAAGAGGAGAATAGTAAACTTTTCTAGCAAGAGTTTTGAAATATTTTTATATGGAGAGAACTAACTGATATTAATGTATAAGATAGCCATTGCATAGATCAGTTATACAATGAGTATTTTATGTGTAAATATTTGTGATTAAAATGTAACTACTCCTTAGGGTATATGAGCCCAGGCAATGATATAATTTAATATCATATAAGCATTGTAATGAATTTTGTTGGTCTTTAAAATGACAAGGGTATCTCTAAACCTATTTATTGAAAGAATGAGTGATGCTGTATAAC